>JABSMR010014462.1:0-10721 GCA_018902295.1 Dusona sp. PSUC_FEM 10030013 | reverse complement strand
GACTGTAGCGAGACTTGGATGCTGAGAATTTTTTTGGGAAATCATACGTGATAATCGGTACGATATTCTTGGCCAATGGCATTTTTCCTCGTATACTTTCTGAATCTATTGCCAACGTCGATTTTTTTTTCAATTGCTTTTGCACTTAGTAGAAAGCAATCTACACATTATTTCTTGGTATCAAAAAATAAGGATACGTAATCGAACTCTGATCCTGTAATCGCAGGGTATAAAAATGTGCACCAACTTCGACGCATTATTTTTATGTAGATATATCCAATGTTCCCATACAAAAGGACTTAACGAACGTCACCCGACGTGTCAACTGGTGTGGGTTACTGCATCCCGTTAACTGGACGTCGATATTTCATCGCGTGCCTCGTCTACTCGATACTTGCGGTCGATCTTGAAATAATCTTGTATAAACATATATGGTGAAATCTGGACGTTTGTGATACGTGATGTCGATTCGTCCGATATTAACAAAGTTCTCGTATCAGGGGACAAATCGACAATTTTGTTGAGAAATTGTTACTTTTTCTGCGGTTTCTCGTGGAAAAAGCAGCAGTCACTCTTATACATTTTACGTCAACGATTATCGCGTGCTTAGAGACATAATTTTTAACCAAATTTATTACGATCATGGACCAAGAAGACATGTCTACTTTTCTTCTGCGCAAACCATTTTTCTGCGATGAGTTTTATGGAATAAAAGAAAAATTCCAATCATCAATACTTTTTGAAAAATTGATATCGACGTCTAGAAAGCTTACGAAAATTTGGGATAAATGCGTTTAAAGTCGTGTTTTATTTTACGTCTTGTTCGGCTCACGACGCGCATTGTTTAGATATTAAATTCTGTGATCGTGTAAGATTTTCTTTTTATTTTTATAATTTCTCTTGCCTACTGCCACAAACCATTTTCGAAGTACGGCGAAAGATAATCCGAGATTGTTGAGAGGGCATCCGGCACGCCTCATCGCGTGGACGTAATGACATACTTTCTGCATGTGCATTCGTATTGTTTGCGATTGAGAGAGGAAAAGAGAGGAAAAAATGGGAAAAGAAAAAAGGAAGGTAGAGAGGAAACGGGGGAGAGAAAGCTTTTGTTAAGAAGTCTTGCGTACTATTCGTTATATATATAAAGCGCATTGTGTCGGAAAGCCCTGCCACTTTTTACCAATAACAGAATTCCACAAGGGTTGATAAAAACCCATGTGAAAGCACGCTATAATATATTCTACGATGTAAATTAACCATCGTAATTACGCAAATATTCATATAATTATTGTGTTCAATCGGGGCGTTTAAGATTCTCAGGGACAATTGATATCCAACATAAAACGTAAGTACGTTCAATTACTTTAATCAATTTCGTGTTTTCAGTCGTCAATTAGTTCGCATCACTAATTAATATGTATCTTGAACGTATATATATTTTTTAAATCGGTTAGCACGAGTAGTAGTTAAATAAAGTTGAAAAATACTTTGATATCAAATTTCACGTATTCATTTATTTACTATATCTTCATAAAATCATTGTAAAGTTATACATAACAGGTATTTTTTGTAAGGTGAGTTAAAAGTGAAATTTGCTGAAATGGAAATGGATGGAAAAGCAATTAAACCTTTTGAGAGATACCAATAACTAAAAGGAAATTTACATAATCACAGTTGGTTCATATGGGAAATATTACATGTAAAACGGGGGAAGACTACCATAATATACACACGTGGTATTTTCCCTGCTCGTTTTATGCTGAGGGTAAAATTTATCACAAACTGAAATCATAAATGTGGTTCGAGTTATCTCTTTGAAATTCTCTCATTCTCCCTTTCTCATCCCCTCTTCGTCTCTATCGCTGTCTCTCTACCTCTCACTCTCTCTCTCTCTCTGTTGCTATTCGATCAGGAAACTTGGATGTTTACACCATCGAGATATTGACAGGGATTATTCGGACGACCGAACGATGGTGGGTTGTTGCAAGGTCTGAAATTACAAGAAGGAAGACAGCCAAGAACGGTTCAATAGGATGATAAATTTGAGTGTGCCGGAGTGGGGAGGGGGAGGGGACAGATGAGAAGATGAGGGAGAATTATCGAGTCTGTGGCCCCGACCAGGTGACAAGGAGGAGGAGAGTCCTCTCACTAATTAATAGAGTTACTTGATTTCCAATCAAGAGACTCGCTCTTTTTGTCCTCAGAGATTTGATATTTACGTCGGCTCTTTACTGTTTTTAAAATCAAGTGTTTCTTTCCGACCCAATTTGTCGGTATACACAAAAAAAAAGTACCCCACAATTATCGTAACGAAATGCCGCGTGATGAATTTCCAATCAGTATAATTGGAAGCATCGCTCAAAGTAGATTTAATTGCAAATAAGTGTTTTGAATAAATTTAGCGAACGAGGGAATTAATTGATACAAGAGACGATGCAAGTAATGGGCACCAATTGAGTTCAGTTGATTTATTGATTTCAATTTATTCGGCGATGTTTGGAAATTAAATTTTAGTTTTAATCTTCAGATCTTGTCAAGTATCATTTTCTTCAATGAAACTTTAAGAAAAAAAATTGATTCATCAGATTGTTAAGATTATCGAGATAAGAAGTATGATGCTGGAGTAAATAAATGGGGGGCGGGCAAAGTACGTGAAATTGAAACGATGCCATCGGACAACGTGCTGTAAGGAAAAAAGCAGCACGAGTTGGTCATGGAAGGTGGCGAACATCTGTCTTTCCTCGATTTCCTTTATATATATAGAAATGCGTACAAATAAGACACACCTCCGCGTTCCGTAAGTACAGTAGCTTGCGGCTAACCACCACGTCCACGGTTAACGAACCCGTTTCATCTCACTCGCTTCTGTTGGCTTCTCTTAATACGCTGATACGGTAAATTGCAGGACGTTTGGTTTTCGATATCACACGATGAATAAATCTCTCGCTTCCTTTTTTACGATCGACGAAAATGTCAATAGACCTGCGAGCCTAAGGCTTTTTCAGTTAAATGGATATTTCCTGGACTAGAATTTTAGATATACAAATTTCGTTACGAAAGAATCAGTGCAGGTATTCTTTTTTGCAAAGCATTATAGAATCCAGATAAATGCTGAAATATCGAAAAATCACACGAACCGATTGCAGGTGATTGCCCTTAAAATAAAACAAAAGACTTTGGCATAAAAAAAAATGATAAAATTAGTTAAATCTGTTTCTTATCGAATGGCCGACTGAAGGATTTTGTTCGAATTTCGTTCCATTAAAGTAAACACTGGCTTCAGGCTCACTGGAAACTATCATGTATCACGTAAACGTTGTTGATGCACGCGTATCTTGAAATAACAAACTTTAGGGAGGATGTTTTGGGATGTATAAGCAAGGATAAATGAAGGAAAAAAAATTCCAAGATAACTTGTAAGGAAATCTGCGTGGTTCATTAGCGGCTAATGTTTATTTGTTCGTGTTTGCATCTGCAACATGTGCTATTTTAAACGCTTTCGCGTCTAATTTTGTTCATAAAATAGACAACAATACGTTCTTTACCTTACAAGCTCAAATTCATTTTTAGAACGCTTTGTCATATTTAGAGTTAGTTTCACATGTCTGAATCACTAGGAGAAATCAAATTTAGGGTGCTGAAAATGACTAACAACAAGTTTTCATTTTTTATGTCCTCGACTTACGAGCGTTCAGGATTATTGGGGTAGGCTTCCCTTATTGTGAGCGTCTGTGTTATCGTATAAAGTCAACACTACTTATGACTAAGTTTCAATTACACCGTACAAAGATGAACCAAGTCATGTACACCCGATTTAAGTTATCTTTGAAGTCCGTCGCTGTAATATCCATAGCAGTTGATCCGACGATAAGGCATAGTCTTGCCACGGTCACGTCCTAAAGTTAATTCTGTAGTCAATGTCTGAAAAATTGGATATAACTTGCGGAATAATCCAATGGTGTTAATTGCTATATCTTATAGAAATGTAAAAACATATATAAACTTTCGGGAAAAATGTATAATGTGAAGGTTACATTTTTAGAAATAACTAACTTTCCCGCGTATGTAATACACATCGATTATTCTTTATATCGCTGTCTCCGAAACTAGATGGTTAAAACTCTTGTTTTCTATTTATGAAACTTCGTCATATGTTCCTCTGTAATTGAGAATTTAAAACAAAATCTACAGGAGAGTTTCGATGTTACTGCACAAAATGTCACATTTTTTACCACTTTCCATAAAAACGCAACATGTAAAACTATGTAATTTTTAATTTCCAATATCCCAGAAATGGAATGGCGAATTCTTTTGAAATTTTGCACATGCTTACATGATAGTCTCTTGAATGACATGTCAACAAAGTTCTATAGAAAAATGCTTTGGTGAGACTACCACCACAAATGAAAAAAAAAAAAAAACAAAAAAACATCTTCAATGCTCGCATATTTCGTCACCAGAGAAAAATCGAGACGGATTGGGAATTTTTAAAAAACAATCAGTAAAAAAAAAAGATTTATTTGCCTTCGAACGATGCGAACTGCAGTACCATCCCATTAGCACGTGCATGCTCAATGGTTTGCTTGCTCTCGAAATACATGTCTATGAATTGGTCACCGTCTATAAGAACAGATTTATAAGGATTATAATCACGATGGCAATAAAAAGGTGTGGTTTTAATTTACACTTACGTAATATTATATAAATATTGCAAAAAAACTGTATTTATAACTTATTCCAATGCACTAACGTGCACACGTTTACTTTTCTGCTTGAATTATGAAAAAAATAAAAGAACCGTATTCAGCTGTTTCCTCGCGTCGTATCTGCGGTTGATCCTTTCCATATTTTTGCATTTCGTGCGTGAGGTAGAAAGACGTTAATTTGCTGCACAAAACCAACGGGGACGACAAAATGTGTAGCTCTCAGACTCGTTGGACACACTGTTCGCGTACAAAAAAAAATACGCAAGATTCTCCTGCATCGAATTTACACGCCAGACGAATACTAAGTGCAAGCGCTCTTCTGAAATCCCGTTTTCACTAACTTTAGTTTTTTTCAAATTTGGCGAGCGGTTTTATAAAAATGAAGTTGAAAAAATTCGATAAACGAAAAGAAAATCTTGCGTTTGCTGAATCAGGATGCTGGTGGCTGATTTTGACCTTAGTTTTGACGCAGCCGTGGAAATGTAGTTATGGTAACATATAATCCATGCTCTGGCTGTGAGCTGAGAGAACACGAAAGACTGTGGAACAATCTAACAGTTTGTGTGCGAGTAAATATATATATTTGATGCTCATTTGTTTGTCTCTTGTACCATTACTGCGTATTTCGTGTGTAGGCATGAATTTTCGAACGCATGGAAGTACTTAAAGCGTAAATACGCGTGCGTACGGTGAATTAATGTACCACCGTTGTACTCGATATATACAGAGTGTGTCCCAAAAGTCGGTTCATGTTTCACGGGATAAGTAGATCGTGAAATTGTGGAAGAAAAGTTCCCATATATTTATCCCTACGATGCAAACTTTGATATATTTACTAACGAGCATCAAGACATTTTGTGAGTAGGAGGCGACGTGCTCTTACAAGTTTCGCTCTAATTAGATAATATCTTATCAACGGTGCATCAGAGAAAAAAGAAGATAGGAATTGTTGTATATAGAATTTTGCAATCAAGCTAATAATCCATAACATCTTTGGTACACTTTCTGAGACACTCTGTATTATTACGTAGCCTATCTCATACATATCTTACAGTCCTAGAACGTGTTTCGTCCTCTCCACGCCCGCCCGATGCACGCCTGTACGCATGCATAATAAGCAAGCCATCATAAAAGCTTCACCGGCTCGGCAAACTCGTAGTTTACTCAAATAATGGTAGTTTTTTCACGTCACTACGATTGAATCTACAGTGACGTGAAAGCTTTCCTGTTTATCAACGTGTGCAAATACATATCACATCTTATAAAAGCTTCCAAATAGCTCGTTTTGTGAGAACGCCGATAATCATTGCATGAGCATAATTGGAATATGGTGAAATCCATTGCTCTCTCTTTTTAAATCTAAAGTGATCAACGATATGTTGATTAGCAGGCAAAGCGAAAAAAAGTTGCTCGTTGTATTCGAAGTTACTACGAGCAACGAAGCTACAGTAGGTCAGCAATTATCATAGAAGACTCGAATAGATCGATTCAAAAGGATCGACCATCCGAAAATTACCAGAAAGCATGAAGACTCTTGAGTAAGATTGAACATTTCGTTGTAGCATTTTGAAAGTTTCTTGGAACTCACTATGTATGTGTGCATCCAACCACGCTGGCTTTGCTACCACGCGATATATGAAATTTGGCTGGTGTCCTGAGTTTCGTAGGGTCAATAAAACGAGTTTGGAGTTTTAGGTAGGGCTTATATGTGAGATTTTCTGTACAAAATGCGATTCTACGAGGGAGATGGAAGTAGACGAGGTCGAGAGAAGAGTGCCGGACATGCAATCTCGTCCCACGTACCAAACATACTACACCTCTCAAGCCAACACAATATTCTCTCTCTTTTAGGGCTCCTCTATACGTGCTTGACGCAGTTCCGTGGAGTAGGTGTATTTATCGCATTGGCTTCGGAGCTTGGAAGAACTCAGGCAGATAGAGATGTATATATATATATATGTGTGTGTATATCTATATGTAATACGTAATATATAATACCTACGCGAATCCACGACTGACCCTGTTGCGGAGTACGATGAGGTGAAGCTATTGCAACTTGGACTTGGCAACCTGCGTGTATATGGGTGCAGTGACCACATCCACGAAGAGCTCAAACCTCCATTGTCGCAGCTATATTGCAACCTTTCTTTTATTATTATCATTCTTATTCAGCGTTCTCCTCTTCTTTCTCGTCTTCTTATTTTTATTCTTATTCTTATGATTGTTATTATTATTTCTATTATTGTCCTGATTTAACGAGGCTTTGTATTCTATTCGTGCCGACCCCACGACCCGTGCTATGGACCTCCGAAGTATTTTCATAACAATTCTTTTAAGTTGCTGAATATTCATTTTAAATATATTTCTATATTATCTGTTTATACACTTACCTTCTTTTCTATTATTGGTGTACTTTTGAACCCAAACAAATTTGAAGGCACCGAAACAAAAGGGAGGGGACAAATACAATTCGGTCTTATAGCCGCATATAATAGGTAATCTTTCGGGAAAAAATGAAATAATTATCAAATTTCAAACCAAAAATACATTACAGAAAAAAATAAGATTTTGGTAAACTTAACTAATCGTTTTGGTCGATTTTTCATGTGATTTTCAGGATATAACCGTTCGAGAAATTAAGACCCACTTTTTCCAAACACATATAAATATAAAATCAGTCGACTGGAAATGTTGCTTTATTTAAAACAGAATAAACAAACGTGTTACTGTAATCTAGAGACGCGGTAGCGTCTTGACGCCAAGTATTGAAAAGAAAGTCTCTAAATGGCGAAAGGAAGTCGCGCCGCTTATCTGTACTCGAGATTCGGTTTTTGCCCGTTTTTAGGGATACAGAACTCAGTTTAAAAATGCGGTTTTAGAATTTTTGTGCGAAAAGGAGTAATTTTAAATTTGATATGTATTTATTTAGTAAATTGAAGGAATCGAAAGTAACATTTTTGGACGAGAGTTTATTGTGTGTTCCTTTCATAAAAAAGCATTTATTAGTTCAAATATAAAACGGGGAAGTTTTCTATTCCACCATTAAATCATAATGATAACACATTCTTAGTATTTTGAATCCACTTGACTGAAGTCCTCTTCGAAGAGGGCTAGCCCCTTTTTTATAAACTTATATTCCTATTTGTATCGTTTCAATCAAATTTTCTCACACTTAAAGTGCGATTATGGCAACAAAGTTGATGTCCTAATTTAAGAATGAAATCGCAGAATGCTCGTGGAGCATACGAGAATCTGTGTTATGTCAAACCTAATTTTATGAGAGTGACACTTTAGTGTATATAGGGGTGAATACGAACCCCTTATTATTTTAGGGCTGTATGGGGTTGTGTTTTTGCCTGCACTCTGCACTTTGCTGCCTTACGAAGAGGTAGAGGGGAGGAGGTAACGCTGTTGCTTGTTCACCCTATACGAACACACAGGCATATGTATGCACAAGACGAATAGAAAGACCCTTTCAGAGCCACTCCTGTTCTTGCATTAAACGGTCCTCTTCTCTCCTGTAGTGTATACTATACACATAACATTACCACCATAAGGACACGGGGCGCCTGTCATCAAACGCCCTTCATCTTCAATCGTCCACACGATTAACCCACCTCCGCGACGCGATCTCCATAAAAACATATATATGTGTATATAGGTATTAGGTACTTGTAGAATATATAGCACTTTAGTATACTGCATAAGCTATTCTATGTTAAATGGAAATCTTCAAATCTATACCAGCATCTTTCAAATCTGTATGTGCGAAGAATATCTAGTCGAATTGTTCGAATTGTTGGCAAAGATGACATATTGTTTTGTTTCAATGTTTTTAATCTTGGAATTTTTTAATGCCAACAAAGAGTTCATTTCGCAAAGTCTTTTTACGTTTTCTTTGAAAGTTTACTTTTTATTTTACCGACAATTTTACATGGAAAATACGATTTAGCAATTTTTCTCGTTGATACAATGTAATCATAAAAACATAAGCATCAATATTTCGTGATAAATTTTTGTGTAAAATGAATAACTTTTTGATGAAACGCACGTTGTTTATTTTTGCTTCTCTTACACGGGGGGCAAATAATATCAGAAATTACTATGGTATCATAATAGCCTGGTACCATGTCGACCCTCTGAGGGTTTTTAGCAAAAACATAGTGAGTTTTCGTTGAAATTTCATTGAAAATAACGAAAATATTGACATTTTTGCTCTAATTTCTGTAAATAATTACTATGCTTTTGCTGAAAACCGTCAGAGAGTCGACATGGTACCAGAGAACCATGATGCCATAGTAATTTTTAATATTATTTTCTCTCCGTGTATAAATTATCAAGATTCGATTAACAGGGGCTGACCCCTCTATGGGTTATTATTCGTCTATATGAGAGTAACCGTTACTAATTTGATATAAATTTGAATATGGAATGAATATTTTTTCGATCAATTATAGTAAGAGTTTGTGATGTTTTTCTTCAATTTTTTAAAATTGGATATATGAAGGTTGATTCGACTTGAAATATCCTATAGGTGTCTTACTATATATAGTGTCATACGGTAACTCTAGTGGTATAACGCTAAGGCGTGGGTGAAGGAACACTCGGTTATTTATGATGGCGCTCTCTCTCTCTCCCTCTCCCTATTTCTCTCCTGCGGGCGACTTATAAAAACCCGTTCGAACAAATTCGACACCGGGTGGTCCAAACTCTTGGCATATATTTCTTAACCAAATAATAGAGTAAAAGGTAGAAAAATCCACTACATTCCTCTCTTCCCCGTTTATTGCGTGTCTTTTCTCATTGCATTATTATTTTTTCTTCCGATGCTGCACGCGTGCTCCGTGACTTTTTGTTTCCGCCATAAAAATGTCGAACTAATATGAAAGGGATTTCGTGTTCGAGATCCGAAGGTCTCTTTTTTATTTTTATATCGGTCTTCAAATGATGCGGGTTGTGGACATTCCAGTTCGGATTATCCACCCTCTTATTTACGATTAAATCATTTTTTTCCATATTAACATCAGACAATATATAAAATCCTTTCGTTTTGACATATCTAAGAGTAATTTTTTTTTTTAACTCCTGCCAAACATAGACAAATTTTATGTGGCATAACAGTCTCAATTTTTTGTATGCACTAAAATTGTTAAATTATTTAATGTATTCTTTATGCTCTATTTTCGAAAAAAAACAGCAAACTCTTATTGTGGACATTCAAATTTTCGACAAATTACATACTGTGAATAGTAAAAATAGACGGAAAAAAATCAGTCCCAACGCGAATCAATTTAAAAAGTTACGAAATTGGAATAATTAATATCGTTATATACATTCGTCATTTAGGGTATCATGAAAGCAATTGACATGGGATTGCATCAAATTCAGTTCGTAAACCTCCGAGCTTGAATCTCACCGGGCAATATCGATTTTCATCCATCCTCCTTCTCTCTCTCACTCACTCTCCTTGACAAGCTTGCATGGTACGTAGCATCGTGTATATCCATGTAGACGTATAGCATTGACAAACAGGCCTGGACCGATCAAACAGCCCGAGCTTTGCACCGCTGTACGTCGCACGTGTATATAGAGAACACCGAGAGACAGAGCAATATATAGATGCATACACATGTATATACCGCTCTATCTCGCGTTACTCATCAGTCCAGTAACTATACAGTGTACTTGTCGACGTGACTGTGTACCTCGTGGTCAGAATGAACGAGCTTTTGCATTGGTCCACTTCCACTCGTCGAAGATGTTGGCAAACACATAAAGCGCATCGGCATTACGATCCTCCTTATACGATATGGGCAATTTCACTCTGAATCAATCTCAGTTTGAGCTCTTTCAAAACATAAAATCTATTGATTGATTAAAAAAAAAACCATTCGGCGGCCGATAAAGGTTTGAACTTTGAATAAAATAAAATAAATTAAATAATACAAGTGAAAGAAAAAATTTTAATCTAATAATGAAACAAAATAAAATAAAATTTTAATAAATACATTTAAA
>JABSMR010014451.1:0-10729 GCA_018902295.1 Dusona sp. PSUC_FEM 10030013 | reverse complement strand
AAAAACAAAAAAAAGAACACTGTAGAATTTGCTATATCAATTGTCTTCGCCGTTTGCAGATGGATCTTAGAGAAATCGGGAACGGCCAAGGCGACATTACAAATGGCAATCTTGTTTTACAAATTCAAAAATTACGAAACATAGCTGCTCCAAAGTACAACGAGGAATCGCGAACTGCACCGCGAATGCTTAAATTGTCCCTGACTGATGGGAAAAACAATTATCAGGCTGTGGAGATCGATCACATCTCCGGATTAGGGTAAACATGAAGATGTCGTTTTTTTTTCCTGGTCTTAATTCCAAAATTATTTACAAAGGACTTGGAATTTTCTGAATGGTAGATTTATGCAATTGGGCGTGACAACTGTGTCAATAAAAAAAGAAAACATTCCAGCAAAAAACAATCAGGTTTCAAAATTTCAAATAAACTATGATTTTTTAATAAACAAGAATCGTTCTTATTGCGAGTGAGCTTCCAACTCCGAGGTTTCTTTGAAAAAGGAATTGTATTTCCAAAAAAAAATATACTCAGAAAACAAATATTGTTTAACTATAAAAAAAAGAACGAAATTGCTTGTCTCACAAATTTTTCAGAAGCTATACGTAATGACATAGAAACCGTAAATTTATTTCATGAAATTGTTGAATTGGAAAGAAAGGAAATATTTCTTTAAACTAAATGAAAATTATTTCTCTATATAAAATAATATTTATACATATTGCAGGCTGAATACGCCACCCGGGACGAAAGTGCTGTTAAAACCCGGAAACGTTCTACTATCCCACGGTATTGTACTACTGTCGTCCAGGAATATTGCCAGAGTTCTGGGCGGGAAAGTCCCCAATCTCGTGGAAAAATGGGAATTGAATAGAGTAAATATAAAAATGGCATGACAAAAAATTGCGTTAACTCGTTACTAGCACACATAATTTCCAACTAGAATCTCAATGCTCCGAGGGCATATAAGAGCCTCATGCAGTTTTTTTGAGCTATTTTCGTGAATGAAAAAATAACATTTATTATTGTTCTTTTTATCGCATAGAAACTCGCGACGCATTCGCGTCTACGGTCGGTAGAGGAAGGCGGTCCACCCCCATGGATTCCATTTGGTAAAAAAATTATAAAAGGTGGAGCCGAGAAGGACAAAAATTTCAAGTCTTTGGGAAAAGATTTGGACAAGGAAACAACGGAATTTGAGGCTCAGCGACAGGATGCTATTGCCGAAGCTGCTCGATTGGGCGGTAAAAAGATATTCGGTGGTGGAAATAAACAGGTAAATGAACTTTCGATATTACTGGTCTACAAAACCAAACTTTTTTTTGTAATTTTCATCTGAACTCCTTTTTATTCGAATACGAATATTATTTCAAAGTGTTTGTAAAAATTAGTTATATTTGTAACAGAATATCCGCTATAACAGTTTCAATTTTATTTCAAAACAATTTTTAGGCATTTCTCCTGAACGTGGTGCTCTTTAAGCGTCAAAGAATTTCGTGAACTTATAAATAATGATATAAGCTTTGTATAGGTGATATTGTTATGTAACGATCATAATATAATTTGAGTTTTTATAAGAAGGATACGCTGATATGTAAATGTCAGAAAATAATAATTATGTGAGAAAAATGATGTTACTGTGCCCCACGTAAAACATTGATAAAACAATTTCGAATTTATTCTATGTTTAAAGTTACTGGATCACAGTGTTCAGCGTATTGTGGATCAGGGATTCACGGTGGAGCAAGCGGAATACGCGTTGAAAATCAGTCGAAATCATGTGGAGAGAGCTCTGAAGTCGTTGCAACGTACAAATGATTCTCGGTCAACTGCTGTACGGGAGCCTCGCGAGACTCGAGAACCTCGGGGCAAACGATTTGAGAAAAAACCCGAAGAAACAAAACCGAGTAGCGGAAAAGTGTCTCTTTTTGATTTTCTCGAAGACAAATTACCGGCGCAGAGTGACCTGCCGGAAACTCAATCAAATTCTCAGCAACACTATCAAAGATCGAACGAAAATAGCAATATTCAGAGGCTTGAAAATCAATTTGAACGGCTAGAATTACGGGGTTCCGAACACTCGCAAGCTGGAAAAGGAGGAAGGTGGGTAAAGTAGAGAGAACATCATTTTTTCAATTGAAGAATTCATTTTTGTCGTATTATCCGTCCGTCCCGTCTTGATAATTGTTTACCATTTCGCTCCACACAGTATTATTTGATGTACAAAAAAATTAAACTCTCCTAATTTCACACGACATAATTAGGAACTGAATTTTTTCAGAGCACAAAGAGGTGGCCGAGGATATCCGGCGGCACCGAGACACGCGAACGATGAATCAAAGTACCCAAAGCGATCGAGTCACGAGAGTCACAATTCGTTTTCGTCAAGTAATACCTTTGGAAATGTGCATCAAGGCAGACCTCCGAGATTCCAGCGAAATCAGGATTTCCATGGAAATCATCACCCGGAAAATGCATTCAAAAGTAATCATTCGAAGCCTCAAGGGAACGAGCGCAAGAATGTTAGTACGCCGTTCGGACAGTCTCGGGGTGAATTCGGTGTGTTCAATTCGATCGATTCGTCCACTTATACGAACAAGAATCAACGATCTCACGATGAAATCGCCAAAAATCATCAATACACCGACAGTAGGTACAAACAACCAATGGATACCGAGCCAAAAAACAAACCCGTTTCGGGTTACGATGCATCCCATGGCAGGCAAAATCGAGCTCAGCAAGAAACTCCACATAAAATACATCCTGGGGCTTCGAACGCGGTTGATAAAAATTATAAAAATCAACCAAACAGACCCCATCAATCTGTCGCTACGAGCGAGCTGTACAAAACTAATCATGGAAATAACCGCAACTCCGATCATGAATCCGCTGGCGGAAATTGGGTCTGGAAATTGGGAGACGACTGTATGGCGAAATATTGGGAAGACAACAGAGTGAGTCCTTTCATTTTCCAGTTTTTAAATTTCTCCTTTTTTCAAATTACCGCTAAAAAATGCTAATATTGCAAATCCCTAAAATAGTGCATTAAAGTAAGTGTCTTCAAAAATACCGAACTAATTTCTATCCCTGCAATGAAAAAATGTAATTTGATCAATTCTCACCACGTTTATTTACCCAATGATTAATACATTTTAGCAACGTAACTGAAAATCAAATAAGAGTGGGATGATATGCATTTATCGACACTTTCCAATGTTATTAAATTTTACTAATTATTTTTCGGCAAACCTGGAAAAATCTTTCATATTAACAAATTAACTTATTTTCAAAGAATATTAGTAGACAAATTTTCTCATGTTCTATTAATTCTTCATTTAATTAATTGTTGTAAAATAAAGAATAATAATCAATTGAAATTTCGAAATTAGGAATTATACCTCATACGATAAAAATATTAAATTAATTTTTTTTTTTGTTTTTCTTGTCTTGTACAGTATTACAACGCTCAAGTGACCGCCATCTCCGCGAGAACTTGCGTGGTGCGTTTCAAGGACTTTAACAATCACGAAGAAGTGCTGCAAGTTGACTGTATACCCATAACGGATGTATGTTTCATTACCAACTACGGTTTTACCATTTTATGCATATGCTTTCAGTATTCAAGACAATTAATCATTTATATATGTATTTGAGTTCAGAAACCTCAGGAATATTCACAGCCAGAACCCTCGACTAGGCGGAATGATCAACGTGGATACGGCAACCGACAAAATCGCAACGATCACGGCGAGAATCACATATCTGGTAGAAACTCTTGTTTCAATGTTAGAAATACGATTAGAGAAAAAAATTCCTTCAGCTGATTATTAAATTATGTCCAGATTATCTGTTTTCTTTTTTTAACGATTTCTTTTAAAAAATATTCCTATAAGAATTAGAATGAGCATACAAAATTATAAGTGAAGACATCATTACGAATGAATAAAGAAATATCAATATTGTGTTAACTCTCGACTCCTACGACGGGGTCGAACAAGACCGCAATTTTTTTAGCAAAAAAATTTCTTTTTTACATTTTTTCGAAACTTTTTTTCGTTTTAAAGAGTTTCCATCATTGGATGCTGACCAAATGGGAATTTATCATATACCATTCTCTTGGTTATTAAAAAACGAAGAGAATAGCGTATAATTAAAACTCATGGTCGCATACGGGGAACATTTTAAGTTAAAGAGAAGATTGGGCTTGTTTTCGACCCCGTTGTACGATTTACGTTCGAAAAAGTTGATTGTAGGGATCTAGGGTTAATGTAATATTGAAAAAATCTGATTATTGAGACGAAAAACATTACATCTTAATTATGACAGAAACTAAAATTAATATCGGGGTCAATAAAAATAACATTTCTTATATTTTTCAATATATCAATTGTTTAATTCAACAGGTATGGAATTCCGTCGGAGTGGTGGAGGAGGAGGTGGAAATCTCGGGCCGAAAGGTTACAACCGAAAACGTGGTCAACATAGAAGTGCTCAACCGATTTATCAGCCACCGGCTCAACGAGCACATTCATCTTCGACCTGGACCGCCAATGACAATCCAGCAGTTTAGTTCTTTTCCACGTCACCATTAACATCAATTCGGGTTGCTTAAAAATCAACTTTTCTCTTACTTTTTTTTTTTCTTTTCTCGTCAAATCGTTAAAATAATTAAATCGTTGGATCGAAGCTTTTGTATAGCTTTAAGACGAAATGACATACGAAACAACTGGTCTCGATCGATAAAAATCGCACACTCAAGGTTTCTCCTCGATGGCAATTTGGGAAAATAATAGAATACATGTTTGTTCTTTGCCAGAACGGAACATGTATTTTTTTCTGAATGATCACTTGCTTAGGAGAAAACTTAAAATAGCTAAAGGAGCTTTCCTCTCGCATACATTGCGGCTTAATCGGCGTGTCATTTCACCTTAAGGACATTCCGAAGTTCAAGTTTAGCGACCTCGTATAGAATTTTTGCTCGTTGTAAGAGCCACTCGTTCGATGTTCGAACATCGATTTTGTATGTTATTGACGTTCTTAATAATTGTAAACAGTACACTAATATTCCTACTATTGTATATCTTTCACGAGAATATCACCTAACTCTCTCTATCTTATTCTTTACGTAATCCATTGACCTTCATAGTGTACACAATCCGAAAGCAGTAAAATTGATTAAACTTTGTTATAATTAGAATTTTTTAATGTCTTTTATTACGCTCCCAATTTTAACCTCAGATTTCAACAGCCGTCTATACAATTTCGATGAAACAAATTCCTAGACGACTAAACAATACCCAAAAATATGAAGTAAAATTTCTATGCGATAGAAAATTCATAGCGATTCGACTACGACATTTTCTACGAGATATAAAAAACAAACAAAATGAAGTTCAATAGAACAAATTGAACATTCAATGGAAATTATAAAATTTTCTGAAGTCACGCAAAATTTATTGATTTTTTTTCCTCAGTTCCGATTAAAAAAATCTCTTGGGAACCTTTGGGGTGTTCATTACATATTTTAAAATGATATAACAATTATCTTAACACAAAAATATGGATGTTTAAAACACCTCGATGCTGAAGTTGCTAATTGATGTACAATGTAGCGTGTGTAATATTGATCTGAAACAAAAAAACCAAAAAACTTATTCTTAATCTTTATATAATTACCCTTGGTGTGAACCTAGACATTTTTTTTACATAAGTCGAACAAATATAGTCAGACTACGGAGGAAGGGTAAACGATTTTCGCAAAAAAAATAAACTAAATTGTTCAGAAAATTTGTTGGATACAATTTTTATATTAAATCTCGTAGATTGACGTAGAAAGTAATTGCACAAAAAATTGAAAATATTTCCGGTTTCAGAAAAAAAAATTACGCACGGTAGAAGCATCGCGTGAAGGGTCAGGACGACGTTTTTGACATTTCAGAGTATCTGGTAACAAAAATCAATTTTTTGTGTTAAATAAACTGTTTTTTATTCTCGAAATATGTAATAAAAAACCCCAAAAGTTTTTAAAATATTAGTTTTATTGGAGAGGAGAAAAAAAATCATAACAACAGCTAAAGCATTTGAATTTAGGTTCCCCCTTGATGTCTCAACAAGGTTTAAATTTGGGACGGGAAATCCACCCGCCGGCAAAAACTGAAAGTTGGGGGGTTCGCAGCGCTGCGCGCGACACAAATCGAAATCCGTTCGGAAATGGCGAGTTGTTGGTGTTTACGTGATACATTTTCGTTTTAATTTCGTGCGTTTTTTATCGTGCCTCGGTTGAAATACATGTCCTGAAGGATTGAAAAATAGTTTTACGTGGATGAGGAGTAATATTCCAGCCAGTGATAAAATTTTACACGGAAAATGCCTCCACTGTCTGGAGGATTCGGAGAACAAATTGAGGTTAGCATTTCAAACGAATTCGCCGTTGGCTTGGAAACTTTTGACAACTTTCACCAAACTTGTGCTTTATTTTTTCACTTCATTTTACTCAGGAATACCAAGTGTTGAATTTACTTGGAAAGGGTGGCTTCGCAAGCGTTTACAGGGCAAAATGTCTACGAACCGGAATGGAAGTCGCTATCAAAATGGTACGACAATCACTTATTTTTGTTTTAGGTTAAGTTTACAGATTGTTATTATTATCGTGAGAGCACTTGTTGCTTCAAAGATTGCACACTGCTTTAATATCGGTTCCTTCCAGCTTCAATATTTTTTCGATATTTTTATTTTTGTACCACAACACCAAATATGCACAATATTTATAACAAAAATAATACAAGAGCAGGTTCTTTTTTAGTCACGATTTCAAAAGTACATTTCAAACTTACTACTAGTTAAATCACTACAATTTAATATTACCCTTCGCATATTTATATTATAGTCTTGATACTTCATAACCATTTTTTTCATGTGCGTTTACCCTCCCTGGTCATGTACAGCCTACGAGATTCTAATGTTTTTTTATTCAAAATGTTTAGGTTTATAAAGAATATTAACGTTTTTGTTTTCTCTGTATGTAGCGAATAGGTTAATTGTAACGTTTAATTAATGCTCACATTACTCCATTTTCCATAGCACAGAAAAAAGAATTTAAATGTGACCATTTTTTTAACTTTGTCAAGTACTGAATAAATGTTTTTTTTTTTCACTTATAAACTTGCCGTCAATGAATTGCAAAGAAGCTTTTCTTAGATGAATAGATATTTATTGTTAAATATACTTTACAAGGTGTACAAAATGCGTGTAGTACATGCGTTTTATACCATTTACAATTTTCTGAAGATTAGCATTCAAATTTCACGAAGATATTTTTTAAGCTCTTTAGAACATTCTGGCAATAATGTATATTCGTATTGAAAAAAATCATAATGTTTAAACATCAAAGGAATAACACCAAAAAATGTATTACATTAAAAAAAATAACAAAAAATGTAATATAAATGATTGTAATTTTGTTTAGATCGACAAAAAGCTCACGCAAGCAGCCGGAATGGAGGGTAGGGTATACCAAGAGGTTGCCATTCACTCCAGACTGAAGCACCCTGCGATCCTGGAATTATATGCATTCTTCGAGGACGCAAATTACGTTTATCTGGTTCTGGAATTATGTCACAATGGAGAACTTCACAGATTTCTTAAAACTCAAGGATCGCTGGCACTTCCGGAGGAACAAGGTAATTGGTTCACCTTTCGTTATTACCCAACTACAGGGCAGTCAAAAGAAGAGTAATTTTTCCATTGTTGCTTAGAGATAAGATAAAAAAATGTTGTCTTTATCTCTTTTTACTGTCTCTCGATTTATCTGGAAAACGTAATATTCACAGCTGGACGTATAATGAGGCAAGTTGTACAGGGTCTTTTGTACTTGCACTCGCATCAGATACTTCACAGAGACATGTCCCTTTCGAATTTGTTACTCACCAGAGATATGCAAGTGGTGAGCGAAATTTGATCAATGATTTAAGCAATTTCTCAAATTCTTTCATTCTCGACCATTCGCGTGACAGTATCGATCATTTTTCTGTCAATAGAAAATAGCTGATTTTGGATTAGCAACTCAACTCACTCGACCCGATGAAAAACACTTGACGATGTGCGGTACGCCCAATTACATATCACCGGAGGTAAGTTCACAAAATAAACAATTCACAAAATTTTGAAAAAAGTTTAACGAGTCCTTGCGCAGACTGTTGAGAAATCATCTGAAATAAAAATTCAACATTTCGGCAAGTGAACAATAACGAGTAGAAAGCGAACCAATTGTTTTTCAATTTCTGGAGATCTGTAGTCCGTTTATCAAATGTTGAAATCTTCGAATGTTTCTTAATTCCCCAGTTATTTCCCAAAGGTAGAAAATTACCTTTCTCTTCTTCTCGTTTCCCACTATTAACTTTTACTGCCAACATTTACAGAGGGATCAAATACAATGTAATCAAAATATTAATTACAATGCGGTAAATTCGGAGGGACCGAAGGAAGATTGGAATAATGAAAAAATCAAAATTGTCCGATGAAATACGAATTGTTTTTTTTTGTTGCGCTATAAGGTTGCTACGAGAGCTTCTCATGGTCTCGAGGCTGACGTCTGGAGTCTAGGATGCATGCTGTATACCTTGCTGATTGGAAAGCCACCGTTCGACACAGACGCTGTGAAAAGTACGCTGACACGCGTAGTAATGGCAGATTATGCGATGCCTAGTCATTTGTCGGACAACGCGAAAGACTTAATTGACAAGCTCTTGAAAAAGAATCCTCGCGAGAGAATAAAACTGAGGGACATTTCAAAACATCCGTTTATTGCCTCGTTGGATAAAGATCGTCCTTATCAGGAGAGAGTGGGACTGGGAAAAGAAATGTCAGGAGAAGGAACGATCGATTCGGGTCTAGGTCGAACTCTTTCTTCGTGTGGTCGTTTGACAAGAATAAGATCGCGTTCGGAAGAGAGAGCCACATCAGCGCCGCTGCTGAATGCTCTAGGGCCCCAATTCAGTGCTCGGAGTGAGCCAACCGCTGATTCAATTTCTCGAAATCCACCGATAAATCGACCAAAACGAGAAGGCGATCGATGGCGTGAATCTCGCGATGACAATTCCATCCTCTTTGGCATTCCCAAACCTCCGCGAAGTCGTATATTCTCCGAGACTTCCCAACACAGCAGTTGCGAAACGAGAGAACAATCGAGCTGCCAGAGAGCCGAAAGACAAAGACTGCGTGATCGCGACACGGAAAAAGGCGTTGATTGTCAGAACGAAGCGAATGCCAAACTCGAAATTTCACCCTTAAATTCTACTCGACTTCAAGCTGCCCGACATCGAACGAAAAATGCCATTCTCTCGATTCTTGACAACGGCGAAGTTTGCATTGAATTTGTAAAGAAAAAAGGAGGAGAGGTGAGTCAATAATAATAATAAGATTTCTACTTGCATATTTTGTCTGTAGTTTAGTGTCAAAAAAAATTTTGACCCAAAAAAATTCTCCTGAAACTTCCTTGAAGAAATTTCAAGTTTTTATTCACATATGTTTATTAACAACCAGGATCGCGTTACTGAAGTTTGCCGAATATCTAGTGATGGTTTACGAATCGTACTTTACAAACCTTCCGACAGTCAACGCGTAAGTGACGAACCTCCGCCTTTACCAAGTCGCGGAGCAGACGCTATTCACTCGTACGAGAGTCTGCCTGTTAAACATCATCGGAAATATCTCTACGCCGCACGATTTGTCAAACTCGTACGCGCCAAAACTCCCAAACTCACGCTCTACACGAATAGAGCTAAATGTTTGTTCATGGAGAACGGACCTCATCCCGACTGCGAAGTTCATTTTTTCGATCAAGTTAAGGTTCGTACGATAAATTAAAAATTTATATTTTGATTCTTGGAATCGTTATTGCTTTTAAAAAATGGTGTTTTCTTACTTTCGGCGACCAATTTTTAAATCACTTCCTAGAGATGATGTATCTTGAAGATTTTTTAACTCATTTATTTTTATCGTTAATGAAATTGGAAAATCAAATGTTTTTTTATATTTTTCCTTAATTTCATAAATATTTGTCTCGCAATTTCTAACTACCAAATAAATTTATTGCATGTATTGAACGACTTTCTCTTATCGTTTTTTCATTTTATTGTTTCGAATGTACTTTGCAAAAATTTCATATTTTTAGGTATTTACAAATGATGTATTGTCAATTTTATTAAAAATTAAATGAGAATTATTTTGTGAAAAGAATTAATGAAGGCAAATAATGAATTTTCAGGTAACTCAAGTTGATTCGGTCATCAAAATAACAGAAGGGACTTCCGGCAGATGTTACGTAGAGGGTGATATTCCTCGAGATTTGGAGGAATACCACGAATATTACACCGAGATATATCAGCGCTGTTTGCTCCTCGAATCGAGTTTGACTTCCCTCGAGTCGGCGACCGGACATTCTTATTTCCCAGCAATTATAGGGCGCCGGCCGATCACGGCCCTTAACGACACACCCTGCATGCAGGGCAAAGAAAATATTTCCCGATCAACCAACAGTCCCTCAGTGGTAAGTTATCGTTCATTAAAATCTAAATATAGAGACTTAACAACTATTCCCGAAACTCCCGTTTGATTTCATTTTCAAACACAAACTTTTGACTTTTACTCGCCAATCTTAGATTTAAAAAAAATTAAACTTCGAATATCGACACACGAGTTCTAACATTCAATTTTATATTATTTTTCTATATT
>JABSMR010014440.1:0-10732 GCA_018902295.1 Dusona sp. PSUC_FEM 10030013 | reverse complement strand
AGAGATCGCCGTTACGCCAGAGCTGCGGCGTCTACTCTAGTTACTTATTCTAGAACATTTTGTTCCTCAAAGGTTGGACATTCTCGTAGCCGGATGTGCCGCTTGGCGCTGCGATCTTCATCCATATTCTTAAGGATGGTTACGAGGCCGCCACATTTTTTTTTAGCCGTTGGTAGAGCTGCTTTTCAGGAAAAAAACAGACCATCAGCAGTTCATATTGGTAGAGATGTTGGGCATCTCTGGTATTGGCAATAGCACACACATGAGGCGTTTACGCCGTCAGTCGCGCGGTAGATCGTGGTGTGGTATATGCAACAGGCGTCTCTTTGAATTTCATTTGAATCATACAAAGGATATGGCGGTACTTCACAAACTTCATACTCGACCACCTTTGGCACGATTAAAGTAATTCAGACTCACCGAAACAAAAAACTTGTATTGTTATTTTGGAAAATTGTGATTGATGTTTACTATTAATTATGACACATGCTTACACCGACGGACAGGATTTTAAGTGCCAAAACATTTCTTCCCCAAAGGCAGTGAACACACACGAATCTCCTTCATCTTTTACGATGTTTCAAAGACTCGAATGCTGTAAACCGAAATTATTTAAAGGCTCTGAGTAAACGAATGAGTAAAAAAAAAGGTACTGAATTTTATTTCATCTAACCCAACCATGTTCACAATAATCCTCTCAGCTAAGGCTCGTCGGAAAAGTAACAAAAGATCCGTCGAGCCACACCGAGAGACGTTCAAAGTACCAAATGTTATGGGACCTTCCCGAAAGTCACGCTGTGTTTCCCTCCCGGTGTCTCTCTATTTCTGTTTTCCTATTCGCAAATATCTCGTACTGCCGACCGTCTGGTACAAAGTGAAAATATTTGACACCGTTTGATCGATCCGAATAAAAGTCTTAGCCCACGCAGGAAAATGGCAAAAATGGGCTAAGACTTTTTTTATTCCGATCGGACGAACGGTGTGGAAAAATATCAGTTTCGAAATTTGCAGCTATCTTTCTCGCACTCACGTTACTGAGATACCGACTGATCCATGCCCTTAAGATATACTTTTTTTTCGCACTGTCAAATTTTTTTGAAAATTGAACACACGAAAATCGGTCATATTTTTAAAATAGAAATTAAACCCACGTATCGAACTTATACAAAAATTGCATCTGCCAAAATTGCGAAGTTGCAAAACAAAAAAACGTGAATTGTTGCATTATAACAATGTAAACTTCATTGCCATAATTACGACCACATAACTATTTTATTATGAGTGTTATGAAAAAGCCACTGTATCCATTTTTTTTGTATATGCACGAAAATTCTTGATAATTTATATTGAAAATATCGTTTTATAGATTATGAAAAGAAAATTCTAACTCTCGTATATCACATGTGATATTATTTTACATCATTCGTCACGGTGTTGTTTCTGCCTTATCAACTCTGATGATCCTATATACGAATTATGCCGAGTTCCGAGGCGTTTTAATACTTGCTAAATATACATAAATATAACTTCCAATTTATTCTTTTTCAACCACGAAAATGCGCCACAGATATTGGGAAAGAGATCCGGGGTCAAGTCATATAACACATGTATATCTGTTTTTAGTCTCAAAGAAAAAAAAGAAAAGAAAAATTCTCAATGGTGGCATCTTTCCTGGCGAGGGCCTCTTTTAAAATGCCTCCGCGTGTGTGTGTGTGTCATATATGAAATCGCAGTCGAGAGTGGCACCATGAAATTAGACTCGCTTATACTTTTCATTTTTTTTTCCTTCGCTTTTTATTTCTTGCTAACTCGTCGAAAGTACGAACGTGCTTAATCACCACTTTCGTTAGGCACACTGCGGATAGTTTAGTTTTACACTTCATCGAAGCATGCTATGAGAATAGTAAAAATTCTTGAACAAAAAAACCCACGTATTGTCGTTTATTACATACGCATTATGAAGAAAAAAAAAACTAAGGAATATAAAAAAATCAATAATATATAGAGAAAAGATAAATAGAATAGCAGAGGACACGGATCAAATTATTATTTACGTTCTATTCTTGTCCGACCCCTCGCCTCCGTCCCGCGCACCAGTGTTTTTGAAGCTTTTAACAATACCGCACGGTCATTTGTTTCAGAGAACAAAAAAGCTAAAAACAATCAAACCAAAGGGAGAAGACGAAAGAGAGGAAAGTCTATACGAATTGATTTATTGGCCTTGGCGCGCCCGAAATTGTTCATAAACTTTATTGCACAATGAATCACAAAAAATTTGCCCCGAAAACGTCGTGGTTACCGCAAGCCGGTACAACTAGCCGAACGATAGTCCTTAAAAAGGTACGAAAATTTGAACAAATTAAAATATTGGGGAAAAAACCCAGAATATGAATCCACTTTTTCGTTTGTTTTATGGTTATTATTTCAATTTTTTTCTGGTATTAGTTGAAACGAAGTCTCGAAAGACAAGGATTAACGCGGCAAGAGGTATACGAGGGATTACTGCAGTTAACTACCTCGCCTCAAGTTCTAGTCACACGATGGCGTGATCACGTTGTCTCGAACGAAAAGTGAGTTATTTTATCTTTTTTTTTCTCCAAGGTATATTTTAGTAATGCATGATTTTCTTCGCGTTAAAAAGTATCATTTTGAAAAACTAGGGTAAAACACTCGGTCGCCACTCGTGCACCAGTAGTCCGCCGTGTATGAATGGGAACAGAGCCGATGTATTGCACACTCTTCCCACTCATACAAAGTATGGACGGAGATCGACTACCGGTACATGGCCGGCGACCGGGTGTTTCATCCTATGCTCTACCGTAATGATCGTTCTTGAATTAACTTTTGTCTTTTTATATGAAAACAGATGAATTTTTCGCAGCGAAAAATGAGTATTATTTTCAAGAGTGTATTTGTACTGGGATCACTCATAAATCCTTAGGTTTTGGGATTTTTTTCCCCAACGGGAAGTAGGACGTAGAGGGCTAGTCCAGGTCCTAGCAAAAAATCGATATGTGACGTTTGCTTCCCAACAGTTCGCACATGTCTCTAGTGGGTCGTAAATGGGTGCAGTAATAAAAAAGATATTGGCAGTAAACAAACGCGAGGATGGATGTTTGCAATGGGCGAGGACGTCCATTGACCGGCACTGTCCCCTTTTTAAGGGTGCAGCCGGCCAATGGATGCCGTCATCACGCTTAAATTAGTATTTTCTGTTAATCTTCTTTAATCGTGCATTCTGCGGAAACTCATCGTTAAATTGATATTTTAATAATTAATTTTCCTGTTCCGAGAAGAAGATAACTATGAAACGACTTCGAGGAAATTTTGTATCGTTCATTACGGTTTCAGAATGAAAAAAAAAAAAATATTTGAATCTATACTTTGAAATGGCGATATCGCCGCTCTCCTGTTTACCACAGACATGAACTGTTCGAAAAAAAAAAAATTGCCACCAACATTGTGTCTTCCACATAGAACGACGTAAATGGTATAAAAATGAAAGATTCGCAAATTCGCAAATGAGAGAAATTAAAATCGACAAAAAAGCGCTATTTTATACACTTGTGTAAAAAAACTTATCGAAGTTTTCGAAATTTGTTCCAATCGAATGTACCCTTTCATGCCCATTTTCAACGTAAAAAAACGCAGCTTTCGCCTACACCTTCGTGTAATACTTAACAAACAAAAAAGGTCGAGCTGTAGTCAAAAGTAAATAAGAGCGCCATCCTCGATGGGTACAAGGCACATCCCTTCCTACACATTGCAACGATTTTGCTGCGACAGCATGTGTGTCGTTCCCGTAGGGTCTGCAATATTCGTTCCAGGTAGGCGATGTGCGTTTACGACTTTTCTTAAGAGGGTCTTTTCAGACGCATGACGTGCCATATTCTCACGAAACTTTTCAGGGCTGTCCAACTCATTCTTATATTGGCGAGCGAAATACTTGCTCCTTTCCCCTATACTCACTCTCTGTGGTTCTGACTCCCTTCTTTTCGCGCCTTCTTTCGTTTCCGAAACGTTCAACTTCCGAGCAAGATTTCACTTTAAACGCATTTTTTCGGTCCAATATTTTTTTTCGATAAATCAAGTTTTTCGCTTAAAAATCCATTAACCGATTGCAAAAAATGTATAAATGGTAATGAAAACAATTCTAAAATGTTTATAAGCTGAAACTACCCCCAAGAACACTTTCACATTTCTGATTGGGGTGGGGGGGTGCACTCAAATACTTATTAATTTGAAATCACGTTTTTCGTCACGGCAATATATATTATTTTTCGCAAAATGTTCAATTTTAAAATCTGTTTATTAATACAAAAAAAGGTTCATATATTTTAGAAAAAAAATACATGTTTGCTAATATATATTTGAGGCAAAACACGTGCCATGTGGAATTGCAGCCACTTCCGTGGCTGGGGGTTGCGCTTGAAGGCTCACAGCCAGGTGTCGTACTGAGCCGCCATGAGTGCGAGAGAGATAACTGCGAATTTTAAAAGTGAAAGTTTTCTACGCCTTTCATCCGGTCGGAATAAAAAAAAGGTCTTGAATTATTTTGCTATTTTTCTGCGTGGTAGAAAACTTTTCTTACTCGAGTTTCGACAAGTCGAGGAAAGTGGATGACTGATCCATACCCTTAAAAAATAAAAATCACGGAACTAAAACGTTTTGATCGAAAGATTAATATCTGCTTAATGCGAAATGGTGTAGATCCGATTGTAATTTATTCGAAGATATACAATCGGTCTTAAAGCCGACAAGGAAAAGAGGGGAGAGAACGAAAGACCCTTGACACTTGAGAAAAAAAACAGTATGCCTCTTTGTCCCTCGCTGACTCAGTCTCTTCTTTTTTATTTCTTTTCCCCGCTCACGTTTCGCTCGTATTACTGCCGCTGCTATATACAGATATGGATTTCTCAGAGAGGGTAGTTAGTCGTCGGTCGTCGTTGGTCCAAGAAGGACTCGTCGCTATCCTTCGCGCTGTTGTGATCGAAGCACAAATATTTTCTTTCCGCGTAAATATTTACATATTTATATTTATCCGTGTAAGTTATTAAGTGCCGATTATTATGAGATTTTCTACAAAACGTTATCGGAGTGTTCTTCGAAGGAGCTCGCATCGAGAATGCGGAGCAAAACAAATCCGCCATCCTCGGTTTTCGAAATAATAATAATAATAGAACGTTTTCTCGCATTCACATTTTTCCATGGATCATACATACTATTGTGACTTCTTCGGGATGAGATGACACATAACGGGGATCTGCAGCTCTGTGGAGAATACTATTTGAATAAATGGTGTTTCACATCTGATAATCCGTGCTGGATTTGAATTTTATTTTTGTGATTTACGATGGTTAAAAATGATAAAAAAACGGGAGAGGACCTTCCCGGGTCCCAAGTGTCTCCGAATTTAAATAGAGTGCAGCGAATCGTTGAGCCGGCTCGTCCACACGGGAAAACGACCCTCGCGGTGGACGAACAAACTCTCTGGCAGAAACGATTGAAAATAATCGAATTTTTACCGACCAAAAGTAGTAAACCATCTCGTGGATATTCCAATTATATTGGTGCTAGACTTTTGGCAATAAAACGTGAGGAATTCGCGACTAAATGGAGAGCAAGTAATATCGATGAATCGCAAAGTAATACGAGCTGTGATTCTCCTCGACGAATACCGTTCTTGGACGATCAAGATCAAGCGAATAATTTTGAGACTTCTTGTGTTGATGGTAACGCGACGCGCATTAAAATTCAACAAGATTTATCGATCATTCCGGAAGTAATAACTCTCCATGATTCCGCTCCAACGATAAAAGCCTCTTGTTCGACGTCTTTGCCAGCGTCGAGTGTCTCGCCGTCTCTCGATTTTAGGTAACGCGTTAAACGGTCCTTTGTTTAATTTTTTTCATTCATCACCCTCTTTGTATATTTAGAGATATTCAATTGATTCGAGGGAAAGTTCGTCGTGTAAACGGAGAACCGTAAACACTCCAGAAATGATTCTCGGAACCGATAAGTTAACAAAATAAAATAAAAAGTAATGCAAATAAAATTGTAAAAAATATTTAAATGAAAATAAATTATTATATATCCTTAGCTCGAATTTACTACCATTGGGTAATTTTGACTCCGGACAAAAGTCCCATTGTCCATTAAATTAAGACGAAATTTTTACTAAACTCCGCCAGTTATAGAACTAAGCGTTTCTCAGCATTGAGCCCTCTGCCATTCGCTTAGTCATAGTTCTTCTGTGAGAAAAATATACATATGGGGCATTTCACGCCACTTCTACTTTCTCAAAAATTCGTCCTTCTGATTCGTGTTAATTTCTTATATGCTTTTCTATGTAATATATAAGCGGACACGTATTTCGGCATTTTTCGATTTTTACAGCTAGTTGAATTTTTAACTTAATAATATTTGTGAGTGCAAGTATACATTTATAACAAAAATTAATAGCCATTTAAAGTATTTTTATTGAACTTTCATAAGTTTAAATAGCTGTGGCTTCCACAAAAAAAAGTCCACCCATTCTAAACCTGCGCTTAAAAAATTTGCAAACGCATCCAGTTGAAAAAAAAATAGAAATCGATAATCGATAATGAACTTTTTAGAAAACCCTCATTATTTGCATAAAACTAGAAAAAAAAATAGATATATCTTTTTTGAGACTCGGCCTAGTTTTCATGTGAAAGAACATAAAAAAACGGCGTAAAATTGCTAGTAGTCATTTTTGTTTTATTATTTAATGTTTCCCAGATATCGCAGCCCGAACACAGAGGGGTACAACGAGAAGTAAAAAAAATCGACTAGCCGTATAAATTGAAAAAATGGTCAAATCAAAAAATCCTAAAACACTTGTCCGCTTATTCCTTATGTAGAAAAACATTAAAGAAATTGACACGTATCAAAACGGTGAATTTTTGAGAATGTAAAAGTGACCTGAAATACCCCATATATATTGAAAAATACCAATCCCTTCGAGTGCTATGAACACGTAATATTGCCTGGGTCATAAAAACCCATGTTAGTAACGGTGATAAAACAAAAAAATGATGGTAACCGAACGTTAATTTGCATATTTATAGATTATAATAAAACTCATTTATATGTTTGAAATTGTAGCACGAACTCGAGAGTCAACAGGATGTAATTTATTATATTTTATAGATCTAACTCAACCATTATTGGGCCGGAAAGTTTTTCACCATCAAAAGAAATCGAGCGAGATAAAATTCAGGACGATAGTGTACCGGAAGCAAAGAATATCAAAGTGGACGATGATGTCAGCAACGGAGAAAATGCATCTCATCCACCGAAATCAAAAACTCCAGAATTGCTCGACGAGGGAGTCGGCGGGGAATCACATTTATTCGTCAAGATACCTCGCAAAGTAATTTCGTTGAACCTCCAAGCGTACGAGGCACAATGTGCGAAGGTAAATCGTAAACGAACGACCACCTGTACGGAAATAAGCGTAGCGGATTCGAGCGTAGCCGACGACGAGAGTTCGGTTTGTTACTCCATGAGTGGTAGAAGTACTCAAAGACAGGACGACATCCAATCAAAAAAGCCAATGATCGTTGAAGATGTGACGTGCCTCGAGGGAACAATACTACCGCAAAGGGCGTTCTTTAATTCGAAAAACCTGGCGATAAACCGGACCGACAAACCAGAGAGCGAAATGGCCCATGAAATCGAAGAAGAAAAAAAGCCAATTTTAATTGCCTCGACCTTTACGAGGTGTAAAAGACGAGCGCGAAAGATTTCTTGTTCGAGGAAAAAATTAAGAATACGACGAAAATTTCGTCAATTATTCGGTAACGATTTATCATTGAGCGAGCTCGACGAGGAGGACGATATAATCGAGAGGTTTTTGGGCATATCACGAAGGAAAAAAGCGCGAAATTCATCGGATTCAGGAGTTGGCTTGACCGAATTTCATTCTGAGGATATATCCGTCAGCCCAAGTGATTCGGAGCAACAAGACTCTTCCGAGGAACCAGCTCGGTCCAGTCCAGAAGTGATCACGATAACTGATGTTAAAGACGAAGATGACGAACCGAAGACACTGTTACGTTCGATGCCGTTGTTGGATTCTTTGTCATCAACGTCCGATTCGAAAGAAGGGATTCTCGCGGAGACTGTGCCCGACAGTAGCACCAACTTATCGGAAGATTCAGTCGCACAAGCGGATTCTTCCTTCAACGAACCATCCAAGCACAATGGGAAATTAACAATTTTAGTATCGCCGGTAAACATTAATTCTCCAGATGCTTTTTCACCAGTGAGTTTGGAAATAGATATACCGTGTGAGAATCAAATGTCGTCTCCAACCTCCACGACGGGACATTATTCTCAAATTTTAACGGAAGAAAAAACAGAAGAGAGTAAAAATACAAGGGGAATTAAAGATTTGGAGAATCATGTAGAGATCAACATTTCCAATGACAGGGAATGCAAGGTTATTCTGTCACCGAGACATGCAAAAAATGAAGCGATAATGATCGATTATTCGGGAAATGAGACTTCAAACGCAGGCCGAGCTGGCGTAACCGTGATGATAGCTCAAGATTTTTCAAGCCAAGGGAACGAAAAAATATCACTCTACAAAGGATTTGAGGATATTACTCCCGTACCGTCACCGGAAGTAGCGTTGAACGATGAAGAAAAATCGAGAATTACAACTGAAGAACGAGAAGAAAAACAGGATATAGGAGATAATGATAACGAGGCAATAGTACAACCACAAATAACGCAACCCGTTTTACCATGCCCACCATCATTGCCGAGGTTACGAGTACTTCTTCCAAGTGAATTGGGGTCTCGATGGTGTCCAACACCTGTAAACAACATTACTTCGTGCTCGCAAAATATTCCGAGCGTATCGAGTGGTAGTTCACAAATTTTGGAAAATTATATTCCCCAAGACATTAGAATACCGAGCGTTCAGCAGGAACAATCATTTCCTCCATCATTGCTCCGCAACGAAGCAATGATGACAGGAATGAACCCAACGAGTTACAACAATTTACCGACCAATTTCAATTGTTCGCACCAATGCTGTAATGGTCCGAGCTTCGTTCCTCCAGAGCAATCAATCTCAAGTGAAAATCCCGATACAACGCTCTATTCAATATTCGAACTGCTACTCTCTCTGAATGATTGCATAGAGCTTAATAAATCGGCGTATCATCCTGACATTGCATTGGGTCTACGAACCCAATTTAATGCTGATAAAATAGCGTTACATGAGGGTATTGAAAAATTCAGATCTCAAATGGAAATATACGATTATGTAATGGTCGTTGACCATATCGTAAAACATTTTCAAAAGTTTATCGCGTCTAGAGGGAAAATTCTTAGAAGAGATAAGATTTTGACTCTTTTTTCTACGCATTATTTGCCTGTTCCGTGTCTGGAACCCGTAGTGAATTTCGAACCCCAAATGTATTACAATCACCTCGTCTCACAGCCTCTATTACGTCCTCCTCCTCCCCCTTATCAAGCGTTTCCAAGCACACCTTACGTGCGTCAATCATTCGGCAATTCAATGCCTTCGTACGCTTCTCATCAACAGGGTATGGTCGTCAACGCTGACCAGCATACATCATCCGGAATATCTCGGTCACCGGCTTATTCAAATTCTTCACCACTTTCCCCCTTGCAGCTCGACACTCTAAGCCGTCAAATAACGATGTACCGTACATTCCTTGGTTTGACTCCAAAACAAACAAGTCGTTTGCGAAGTCGAAGAACACCTAAGCACACCAAAATATTACCAACGGAGAAAACAACGGTACAAAATACGCAGAGTCGTATTGAAAGTGCTCCCCTATTACCGACTCTGCTAGACTTAGTTTCATGGGGTGCCCTAGGGATCCCGAATATTCAGAGTCCAGCACCTATGGAACGGGTTCAGCATCTTAGAAATATCGATCGATTGGTGCAAAAAATCACCGAATCGAGAAACAACGAAACGATGGTAACGGACGAGCGTCGTAATCACGGGAGCATTGTTCATAATACAGCTCGTACGGAACCGTTTCAGCAGCGTGGAAGTATCGATCGATCGGTGCAAAAAATCAACGAATCGAAAAACAACGAAGCGATGGTAACGGAAGAGCGTCGTAATCACGGGAGCATTGTTCGTAGTCCAGCTCCTACGGAACCGATTCAGCAGCCTGAAAGTATCGATCGATCGGTACAAAAAATCAATGAAGTGATGGTAACGGAAGAGCGTCGTAATCACGGGAGCATCGTTCAGAGTCCAGCTCCTACGGAACGGGTTCAGCATCTTAGAAATATCGATCGATTGGTGCAAAAAATCAACGAATCGAGAAACTACGAAGCGATGGTAACGGAAGAGCGTCGTAATCAGGGGAGCATTGTTCAGAGTCCAGCTCCTACGGAACCGATTCAGCAGCCTGAAAGTATCGATCGATCGGTACAAAAAATCAACGAAGTGATGGTAACGGAAGAGCGTCTTAATCACGGGAGCATCGTTCAGAGTCCAGCTCCTACGGAACGGGTTCAGCATCTTAGAAATATCGATCGATTGGTGAAAAAAATCAACGAATCGAGGAACAACGAAGCGATGGTAACGGAAGAGCGTCGTAATCACGGGAGCATTGTTCAGAGTCCAGCTCCTACGGAATCGGTTCAGCAGCCGGAAAGTATCGATCGATCGGTACAAAAAATCAACGAAGTGATGGTAACGGAAGAGCGT
>JABSMR010014429.1:0-10734 GCA_018902295.1 Dusona sp. PSUC_FEM 10030013 | reverse complement strand
ATATATATCGTCGTATATATAAATATATATATATATCATTACGTACACACTGAAAAATAGACTTGGATATTCTTGCGAGATGGACGTGTAGCGAACAGGCCAGTCGTGGCTTCGCTCTCTCTATGCCCCAGTTCCAACGCGCATGCACCCCCGGTTGCGTCGTGCTTGCACTACCGCATCGCGTACATGTGCACGACTATATATCCGCACCAAGCACCAATGTATATATATATATGTGTATATTGGGGTACATAATAGCGACGAGGAAGGCGTGTATAGAGCGAACAACTATGGAAACGAAAGAACAATCGATTCGTAAGCTCCCACGAACTCGAGAGTCCCGTTGCTCTCACTATACACTTTCCCCGCACGCTTAATATCCCTGGAATTTGCCAAGTACTACATTTATACCACAAATACTGACCCTAGAAATCGTTTTACTATTCCATTTAATCCGTTATTTTCTTGTATAGTTTTATTTATTGAATTTTAAAGCAGTTTTGTTTTTTCTTTGTTTCATCGAGTTGTTTTACTTTATGCACCAGGGAGCTACGTGCCCAATCTGTTGCCACGAATCTGTGCTATACTCGCCGTGTATCTCAATTGTGTACTACATGAAATGCCCCCCTCCATGGCACTTGCGTATAACAATGATGAAGCTCTACCAGTTAATAAACGTAGCTCCAAGTCGAGAAGTTATATTACCGGACTGAAGAAACTTTGCTCATGACAACCTATAAGTTGGGAGCGGTGGGTCAACAATATATTGCGTCGCTCGTTGAAACGGGAAAAGTCTAGTTAGAGAGTTTCGATGTTACGTGCACCAAGAGCTGTCGAGTTTGTCCCACTGTTTATACAACTACGTTTTCAGTCTCTAGGCGTAGTCGTCCATTGTGATATTTATACACCTAATAACAAAAGTCTCCTGAGATTAATGTTTTCCAACATCCACAATTGCCTTCGTTGTGTGATCGAAAACGTGAGATTTCGCACAGATTGTTATTTTTTTCTTTTTTATCTTGTCGTTTTATTTTTTTTTATTTTTATTTTCTCTGTCTTGATTTTCTTCGCGCACGACATAATTTATTGCCGAGGATTCATGAATTTTGCATTCGGGTCAATTCGACACGTATCAAGCAAGTTTTTCTCATTCGATTTCGTACTATGTTCCGCTTTTCTTTTCAACGTTTATTCCCATCGTTTCATTTATATTTCTAATGCTCTAAGGGATTTGAAAATCCCTTAATATAAATGAGCTGAAGGATCGATGTGTATGAAGTACAAAGTAATCCTCAATCCGCTTCGACTATTATCAAGAAAATACACTATTCCTGGTACAAACAATTCAATTATTTCTTCTCATCACTCCGCTGGACTGTCTTCGAGTATTCTCGCAAAGTGGTACGACCTCGTGGACAAGACGGGGACAAGTAAGAAGGTCTTTGTATTAGTTACGTTGGTGGAGGATCGATTTGATGTCCCAGTTACCAGTGGAAAGAGAATCCTAGCACACCACCGCAAACTCGGTCACCACCCCTTGATGAAAAAGAATCGTAACAGTTTTGTGTGTTTACGTATAAACATGGAATTTATTATAAGACGATATTACAAAAAACAAACGGGAGCCTGGCGTCTCGGTGGCTTTCACTAAAAAAATAACAAAAATCTTGAGCGGTTGACCGCATAATACATGGTCCCCCTAACTTTGATGTATATATTTGAGCAAAATATAATTATGTAGCACTTAATTGGATTTGATGGAAAATTCCTAAGCCTCTTCATAACAAAGGTTAAGGACCGGCATCAAAGATGCCATATTTCCAGTCCTTCACGTATTGTATCATTTGAGTAGCGCAAAGGGTTATCAGCCGATACGAGCACCTACATAAATGGAGTCCCTTGAATTTCGTTCGTTGAAAGATCCGTAGCCTGGATGCGAACCCCGGGGGCGAGGGCAGGCATTGACCTAGATGCCCTCTTGCTCTCTCTCTCTCTCTCTCTTTCTCACTCTCTCTCCATCTGTGGCGGTTTACTATGCGCACGCTCCTGCCCGTAGTCCTCTCCCGCCAAGCTGATGGGCGACGTTGGTGCAGGGACAAGACCCTGGCCCTGGGATGAACGCGCCTTAGTGTTTTCTCCTCTGTTTTCATATGTATATACACCGGGAGCATCAGACGAGGAGCCAGGACCTCTCCCTCTGGTTGGCGGCCTCTGGCGGCGTTTGCTGATGCGCGCCAAGCCTCCGCCAGGCTCTGTGGTGCGCTGACGCTACGCGGATCCCCCCTTTTGATGCTGCAAACCATCAGCCTGCCAGCATCAATGCTACTGGCCTCGATGCCGCGCTCCTGCTTCACAGAGGGGTGGCAAATGCACGGACAGACTTCTAGGGCTTTCCCCCGGGTATGCTATCCGCGTGGTCCTTAGGCTTTTACTCCAATACGACTACTACTGGATAGGTTGCTGGCCGCTCTTGGTGGGAGTATTCAATAACAACACTCACCCTCCTCCCTCCTCGTGGCTCCCTTTATAGGTTCAGAATCTACCACATAAAAGAGCTGCTGTAACATCGCCAACGTGTATCACCTACTTTGGTATTGGTGAGCTCTCGCTGGGGTGGTTCTGCTTATCTCGCGGTATGAGGTTGGCGCCTCTTCGCGAGATTACTCGGCAACGGCCACGGTCGTATTGATCCTGTCTGGATCCCACCCGCGAAACTCTCTCTCCACGCTGATATCTTTGGTATGTGTATGTGTGCACCCTCACGCGGTGCTACTGCTGAAAAGTTGGGTCTCGCATTCGAAGCTACTAGCAAATGAATTTCAACTTTTTCCGAACATGGCTCATGTCCTGATGAAGTATCTCATGCATTTCAATTATACATTTTTCATGCATCTTTATGTTACTATCCCTGCTTTTGTTCTATTGCCCACAAGAATTCGCCACGGAGAAGTTGGAACTGAAACAACAACATAGATTTAGGCGACCTCGTGAGTCGGAGTTTGAATTGTGTGGGAGACAAATCCAAACTCCAGGAGTGTATCCCAACGTGTTCAATGAGATAACATTATGTACGCATTACCAGTTTCATGTACTCTTTGGTGTCCTATAAATGAAAATTAATTGGAGGGCGACACAGATAGGAATAGTCATTGGTGTTGAAAATATTAGATTTCCATCTGTTTCCCCAAACTGTTCGTCTTACTTAATGGAACCTTCACACCGAGTTTCTGTATCCCATTAGCTAACATCGTTAATACGTATTCAGGGACTCGGCACTGTCTGACGAAATCTATAAATCAGTCAGCATTGTCATTAAGAACCTCATAGTTGAATAATCATACACCGTGAGAAGCTTCATCGTGAGAGGGTTGCAAAAACAATTTCTCTTCTCATTTGTGACGGGGCGGCGTGGCATAGTCATGCACTGCCCTTGCGAAAACAACACTGCAAAATTATTTTAAGGAGGTTGGGGATACTTGTATTGATTTTAAGTAAACAGCCAACTTCACATATTCATATTTCGTCGAAAAGAAACGAAAAAGAGCCTATTCTTCCGATTGATCGGCGAAAACTCACTATTTTCGTTAATGAATAAGTGAATAATTGATAAACGATGCAGACGAATTATTTAATTTTTAGGAACCGTAATGGCACTCGTGTAATTTGGGGTATGGCGGTTTTTCAACAAGTTTTTAACATTTTTTTTTACTATTCCAGGCGTAATACTGTTGTTCACCAATGACCGTAGACATCTTGCCATGTTAAAAAGTGCTTTTTTTTATATTTAATTTCACAAAAACGGTGTAGACGATCGATGTAAAATTTGGACGGACCAGATCCAGTGTATGTCAAAGAATATACTATGTAAATTTAAAGGAAATGGTAACATTTTGCCACTCGTCCCCAACCTCCTTAATAGTACGAGCAACTCAATCAAGTGGTTCTTTCTGATCCTGAGGTTCATGGCTCATTCATTATTCATACAAAATGACTGAATATTGCCATAACATAGTCAAACTTCTTTTTCTCTCCTACAAACATGTGAGCCATATAATGAAATGTTGAGAAACTCAAAGGTTCGTTACAGCGTAAAAAATATGTGAAGCATAATAATGAGGGGATGAAGTCTATGCAGGCCATGATAAGTTAGATAACATGTGCGTCGAGATTCGCTTCATTGGCTTCGTTACACCAACAATCTTGGCTCGATTGAAGTCTCTCATTGGTGAATTAAAAAAAAAGATGATTAAAAAAAATTCCCACGTTCGATAGGAAACTTGAAGACATTTCTCATCGTTACAAAAATGTTGTTGATGATCGATGTTTCAAGATAGAAGTTTTCAATCAATGTCATTAGGAATTACTTGCCACATAGTAGTTTTTAGCACCAACGAGAGAACTTGATGAATTTAGTACTCCGCATCGATGCGTTTTATCGTCCATTACGTCGATGAGCACTACAATGTATCACAACGTTACAGAACATTCGTGCGGAATTAATTAAACGTACATGAAGCATGAGTCTAAATATTTGCCTGAACGTGTAAATATTTCGTAGAATTGATCTATGTTTTGACAGGAAATAGTCGGCAGACGTGGCAGAAAACGTTGAAATCGCAATGAATACATCATCGGGAAATCCTCCCGCGTAGCTTAAGTTGGACAGCCGCACGGAGAGGATTTTACACGAAAATTAACTATGTTGACGTTGCAGCATGGGACCATATCGTCACATTTGAGGAAAATTTACTATATTTTGAATGGAAAAACATAGTGAATTTTGTTACAATGACGATATGGTCCCACGCTGCAACGTCAACATAGTAAATTTACGTGTAAAATCCTCTCCGTGTAGAAAAAACCCATAAAACTCCGTGTACGGATAGGGCAGTTTTCTTGAAAAATCAAATAGATGTTATTGAACATTTTCTCTCGAAATTGATCGATGAAAACTTTTTGAGCAACTTCTTTGATCGAGCGTTCCTAATGCATTATTCTACAAGTGAATAGCAATTAAACTAAAATCTATTTGTTCTGGCAACATCGTTGATGGTCATTGAGTAAAGTGTTGAGGGCATTGTTATATGGAGTACGATTTCTTCACGAGTATGTTCGCAAGAAGAACCTCGCGAACTATTAGAAAAAGAAACATAAGTGTGTGTGTGAGTATGTGTACGTGTGTATGTTCCAATGCGGAAATGCTTGAGGAAATATACAAACGAAAAGTCGATCGAAGATATGTGTATAGATCTATATTTTATATAGGTAGAAGGAATACGTGGAGAACCTGGCAGATTGCCATTGTCGTTTGACAATTCAATCGCAAAGTTAGCTCGCTCCCTGTAGAAATCACATAATGTGCGGTTACCCACGACTCCCTTCCTCAACGATACAGACTTACACGTTCGTACGAACAGGAAGCACAACCATAAGCTTTTCTGTAAATCGTCTATACCACTGTATTAAGGGGCGGGGGAGTGAACGGGGAGTGTTGAGATTGTCGTCACGGTCCCCATTGCCGCTTGATTCTTCATTTTACCTCAAAATCTATGTGCTTGTGTGTTCGAGTGTTGGAGGTTAACTCGAATCTGTATAAGTGTGCTTGCGACACTACAACTTTCGACGTAACTCTCGACTACTCTTTCCATTTAGGCACATCGTCGTCACCCTCTTTCTCTCCTGAACCTACCCTCGTTCTTTCTCTCTCTCTCTCTCTCTCTCTCTCTTTGTCTACCTTTGTATCACCCTCCCTTTCATACCCTTTCGCACTCGTCGCCCTCCCGCAACAGACTTCTCACACTCCCTCGCGGGAGTCAACAAATAAAAACCCTCACCTCAGCTTCTCGCGACAAGTCGAGGAAACACTTTCAAGAGGTCGCACGTGTAGTATGTACGTGTAGTACTACGGTTTCGATAGACGTACTACGATGTACACATCGTAGTACGTATATCGAAACCGTAGTACGAACGTAACAGTCTTCATAGATACTTGAAAGACACACACATGATTATAAACCTTTCCCTCATTCCACTATATTATACGGTAGAAATTTCCGCTTCAGCATCTCTGACGCTCTCATATCATCCATTAAAACGGATGGAACACCGTGCGTGTCCAATTCACGTTGAAACGTTCGATCTAACCTCTCCATATATTTCGTCATACAACATCGCTCTCGGGTATTGATGCGTAGGCTAAAAGCTCAACGCCAGACAACCCTTACTCGCGCGACATCAGTTCCAAGCAGTTCCCTCTCTCCATTTTACATGAACGTATTATCAATCGAATCCTTCGGAAGATCGTTAATCCATAAATCTTTTTTATTTACTATTTACATTATGATTAAAAAAACTTTTCCTCGTACTTACGAGGTTATTTACGCAGCATCAAAATTGCAGATCTTCATTAAAAAAGCACGTTATTAAAGCAAGATTCAAAAATTGAACAATTTGTTGCATAAATTGAAAACTTACTGAATTATTTTCGGGAATTAAATTCGTTGGATACATGATTTTGTAGTTATTTTATTAAGCATCATCGGAAGGTACAATCGTAGACAAAAGTGTTCAAAACTCTTATTCCACAGATATTTATTAATTTGTATACCTAGAGGGGAAAAAATGATCCACGAGGTAGTTTTATCCTTTAATTTTCGATGAAAATGTATTTTTTTCAATTTTGAGTGTTTTGCACAATTTTTAAAGATTTTATCAATCATAACATCAAAACTTTTGAGAGTGAAATTGCCTTGAATCCAACTGTACAACATGAAATTATTGCTTTCATAATTATTCGAATGAATGTATAACAGATGTCTCATGATATCCAAAGCCAAATTAAAAATGTAAAAATGCCCTTGGACTATATGAAATTAAGAATTTGAATAAATTATTGTTACCAATTAGCCTTCGTTTGAGGAGTCAAAAATAACAGCATAGTCCTTTTTCTCACGTTGGCTGCCTGCATATTGTATGGAACTCCCAAACATTTCTTAAACCCAATTTCAGGTTTAATACAGGGTTGGCGACCCCTCTATGTTTCAGCTGTTTCCTATGCTGCCCCATATCCACAGTCATTGAGTCGCCAATTCGATTTCCAGCATCGATTTCATTCAACGTTATTTATTTACTCTTTAATAATGTGGTAAGCATCCAATATTCGTTTGCATCGATTTTCCTATATCTTATTTGCAAATGTGCAATTTTTCAAAAAATTGGTGGCATTTTTTCAGGATTTTACCCAAACTTTGAGTGCCCCGAAAAACGGTCTTTCCATTGGATTACGTGTTAATTTGTTGGAACTTAGAATTGTTGTAACTCTTAAACGGTTTAGTGAGTTGCCTTGCAATTTTTTTACAAGTCCGAGGACCGATGTACGAATAACCTGGAAACTTTTATTAGCTCGTTACCATTTTAAATTCACGTCCCAAATATCGTTGAGAATCTACAGTAATCTAAATTTATAAAATGGGATGAACGAATCGCTCATTAGTACGATTTAAAAATATTATACATGCGTCGACGATTTTCAAAAGACGTGCTAGCTCAACAATTGTTTTTCATGTTATTCAGTGTGAGTTAAAATTTAAGAAATGTTTTGAGTTTGCAAGAGGGAACGCGCGCGTTTAGAGCAAGCTTCGTCGAATGGACACGATACCGCTTCCAAATTGCCTGTGCTGGCATTTAATTACGAGAAGTAGGTAGTAGTGCTGGCTGCCTCTCGATCTAGCTCGCCCTTCGCTACTCTCCTTCGTCTCTCCTTGTCCCACCAAGTTCAATACTCGCGCGCACCCATTCTGCAAGATATATGTACATGTTTCATGTGCATACAGGTATATCAGCATAGCTCTGGCTACATTTTACTAGAGTTATGCTCCGACGTACAGGGTGACCTGCGCCAAATGATCAATATCGTTAGCTTTAGAATCTTCCAAACGTACTTTCTCAGCCGAAAGTTTGTTCGATCGAAAATTTGCTACTGGATGTTTCGAAGATATCGAAAAAATTCAGCAGCCTTCGAAACATTCTTCAAATTAATTTTCAACTAATAAAAACTCCGAGAAGTTATTAATAAATTGTCAAAATGAAATCAAATCCCACGATTGGTCCATCGGATTTTTTTTGTTACGTGAAATTGTTTTCATTAACTTTTTTCGTAATCGAGAAAAATTCCTAATATATTGACAGCGAACTTTTCGTTATTTATCAAAAACCAGCATCAGACTTTTTCACTCTCCGAATTCAGTTCCAAGTTTGAATTTATCATCGTCAGCGTATACTATGGTACACCCGGTATATATGTGGCAAGCCGGTACTAACAACCGACGAGAGAGCACCTAAATTAAACAGCCACCACCAAGAGACTCAACTCCAGAGCGATGTATTCTCCAATTCTTCCTCTCTTGTGCGTACGATATGCGTATACTACCTACACGACTATTACCGTCCACATCATGTAAGAGTACCTCCAGTGTGTGTACAGTAATGTTACATCCAACCCAAGCGGTATACTCTCCTTGTATACTTCAACAACCACCATAATACATAGTTATAGACGAAAATGTCGTATAGTTATAACAACACTGAATATTTCATTGCATGGTCGTATTGGTGTTACAATGCCACCAATAAATTCAGGCCATAGGCGATTTTACCTCGTACATAATTACGTACTTGACAGTTTGCCAAAAAAATCTCATTCTTTTTTTACTTGTTGTTCAACCCTTGTAAATTCACTAATGAAACTTGGTATTGAAGTTAGCGTCATTACAATGCAACAAAAGTTCTAACCAATAGCCAGTAAAATAAATAAAAATGGAGTGTTTTAAATCTGAAGGAATTGACAAGAACCATAGAAATAAAAGTTCAGAATTATTTCATTCGTTTTATACGTCTGATTCTTTATTTTTCATGGTCATTTTTCTTTTGACCAACTTTACGCTGTAACCGAGACCGAAAAAAAGTCTAGTCCATTTGCTTGGCCCAAGGTGGAAAAAAATATTAGTTCTATTTCTCATAGTTAAATGTGACGTAAATGGAAACATAAAAATTGTCCTAATTTGGTATTTCCTACAATTATGGTACATAAAGGTACGTGGCAAAATAAAGGCGCGACACATGTACGTTTTCTTACCGACTCTTTTAATTCCGCACTTACTAATCGCGCGGAGAGAGAAAGAGCAAAAAAAAGGAAAAAATATACGAGTCGCACGGTCCACTTGCATCCTCGTTTATAGAAGCTCCGACTAATTGGAGGGTTTTACAACTGACTACACTTGTCTTGGCTCCCTCTTGATGGCCGACGTCGACTCTTGGCCTACTATATTAACAGCGAGTCCAGCAATAGTCGACGATATGCATCACAAAAAGTAGGATGAGTTTGTGAGTTGTCCAACCAAGGACAACTTTCAACAATTCAATTAAAACGTGCATTTTTCATAACACGATTTAGAAAGTATTTCACAACACTTTCAAGCAAACGTTTTATTCGACTAAAATTTACAGGAAATTTAGCCATCTTCGAAACTATTTAAATATTAATTTCCAATAGTGATAATAACGGCAAAACGTTAATAATCAAATTGGGAACACGAAAAATGTGTTGAAATATAAAAATTTATTAAATTTGTGCAAAATAAATAAATTTTTGTAAAACATAAGATAAAAATGAAAAATACTCGAATATTCCAGTTGGAAAAATTCCACTATTATTTTCCATAAAATGGTGAGACTATAGACATGATAATCGTTGAAGAAAAAAACTTGTAATAGAGGGGCAACGACCGTGAACTATTGCAATACCGACCATCGCACTTTTTCTAGTGGTTAACAATAAAAACTATGTTTTAGCCTCGCAAATGTAAATTTTTCTCTGAACGATGATAAGCACGCTTAAACGTCAGTGAGTAAAAAAATCGATCGATGAACTTGCTAGCTATATATAGCTCGGTCATACTGGTTGCCATTATCTTCGAAAGCCGATAGCTTGGTACGTCAGAATTATGCTCTTAATTAGGGCAACGAGTGCTAATAATTCAATACCAAAATATTTGTGCAATAAAAAATTGATTAATCGCGGTTTGCTTCGTCGCTTATCAAATCGATACTCGTATGAATTACGTAAAGGTCAGAGTCTAAAAAAAAGAGGTCCGTGAGTCTAAAAATAGGTCAACGACGGTAAATTAATTAGAATTAAAGGGAAAAAAAAATATCTCACGTCACATGGAATTATTTCCAAAAGGTAATCAGAGTCTGTCAAATATCTTTAATTTGTATCCTGAAAATTGGCTAAAAATGATGAAAATTCCTTCCAATTATTTATCCTAATTGTTGTAAATGACATACCGTAATTTTCCAATGGAGAATAAAGACAAAGTAGTTTTCCAATGCGAGACGTTTCTGAATATAATACGAATTTCCACAATGACGTAAATTGGGGCCCCAGACATTCCGATTGAAAATTTTACGTATTCTCATGCAAATAATGCTCTTCAGAGCATTCGGTTTACATGGGTTACATGCATTTCTTGTAACGTATACGAAATTGATGCGGAGAGAATCCCGTGACGATGAAAACACGTCGTATTGATGAGGAGGTTGGTTCAAGCTCGTACGAGAGAGTGTTGTTCTCGTACATTGAGTCGTGGACGAACGGTACAGTCATCTCCAAAACGTTGTAAATTTACATGAAATATTTCGAGAAATTCAATTATCAACGTTTAATTAATAATTATA
>JABSMR010014418.1:0-10735 GCA_018902295.1 Dusona sp. PSUC_FEM 10030013 | reverse complement strand
AGAAAAAGTAAAAAAAAAAAAAGAAATATTCACTATATCAAACGCACTTGCACATACACTCCAAAGTTGCGAGAAATTTGTCAGAACAAAGTAAACGGTTATAATAAAAAATGGTGTGTTTTTACACGTATTATGATTAGAATTGTTGCTTAATCGTTCGATATTTGCAATGATTGGATATAAAATACGAATGTAGAGGTAATATGAGACAATTATAATGAGCCAGATATTAATAATCATGTGATAATTATATTTCGTAATAATGGTAATAATATTCATTAAATTAACCATAATAATGTTAATTATAGTAATAATAGTAGTAATAATAACAGTAATAATAACAGTAATAATAGTAACATCAACAACAACGGGGAGAACCACAATTCACGTATATGTCCGATGATGCAATAATATAAGTGCTTGAATAGGGCTTGAGTGATGGGCAGAACAAAGTTCGTCGAGGTATCGTTCGGTTAGCGTGAGTAACGTAACGTTAAAACGTTGTTGATTTTTTTTTTCTTTTTAATTACACGTGATTAACAGATTTGGTTTTGGATAATTACGAAAGATGCATATAGTATGAGTATATATGGATTCATATATACATAAATATATTGCTCGTAGTTGTGTCGGGGTTACAAATTAGAGGCGCGTGTAAAAAATATGGCCATCGAGGAATTATTTTATTGATTGAAACGATCGATCAAATCATTTCATTTTCAGGAGTCTTTCTCATTTTTAATGTCGATTGAATTTTTTGTACGTTAATATGCAATTTTGCGTACTAATGATAAAAATAATTCCTTCCCATTAATTAATATTGATTGATGATAATGTTTTGTTTTTTTCAATCGTTTCAATTTGTAATATAAATTTTTTTCTCAATGGCAATTTTTCCGTGTTTTAAAAACCCCCGGTATGCTTTTGGTTTCGCTTGTTTAGTCATTTTCCATGTTCTTATCCACCCGTCGTTTATCTTTTCGTTTTCCTTTCTTAAATTGTTCTCTCAATTAGCGTTGATCGATTTTCGCGACGTCGCGTTTTCCTTTCATTTTTTTAAGGTATTTTTTTGTTTTTGTTTTTTTATTTTTTTTGGTTTTACTCGGTTTTGTGATTTATCAGTACCTACCCGGGTTGAAGCGTTCGACAGGTTTGTACTGATGGGGATACAGTTGTCTCGGAGAGTAGCCGTAGATCTCGCGATGTACCGGAAGATATCTGCAGAAAGCACAGATTCGAATCCCACAAAATTTTAAAAGCATATTTTCATCGATCTTCAAAAATTTATCATTTATTATTTTTTCAATTCTTTTGTACTTTCGATTGAAATAAAATAAAAAATTTTTTTTGCCTCTCGAGGATTTCGTGTTTTCGTATCAACGAAGATTTTTTTGAATGTTAAACTCAAGAATTCCTGTTTTCAATAACGCAAGTATTATTAATTATGAGACTCTTTTGATATTCAAATAAATAATACTTTTCATTATTCGTTTTTTTATTGTCGCGTTTTTTCCTATCGGAAAATTTGCGATTCTGTGATAAATTTGTCAAAAAAAGCAGAGATCGGATGAAATTTTATGAAAAATCTTACCTGTATCCCGGTACATTGATGCGATCGGCGGCGTGAAGAGGATTCTCGAAGATGGATTTTCCATAGGGCCACGATGAGGAGTGAAGCTCCGGATAATCAGTACGGAAAATACCGCGTGGTCTGTGGGTATGTTCGGGGGCCCTCATGTCGTCGGTACCTTCAAAATGTATATTTTTCTTCAAAATCAAGCACGCAGCTATGTTTTTTTATACGGAATTATTTTTTTTCGATCAAATAGATTCGTGCGAATGATTGATTTTTCAAACGTCGAAAAATTTATTAAAAAATTATTTTCGAACAATAGCTCGTTAAACTAACCCTTAAGGGCGCGCACGTAGCTTTGCCAGAATTTGGCTTTCCTGGTGATGGGCTCGTTGCGCCCAATCATGGCGAGGTTGCTCCTGAATCGCGCGTCCATCTTGTCGCTCTACACCTGCTTTTACTGCTACCTTCACGTTCGTTCGCTGAAAAAATTCAATTTGAAGAAAAAAATAATAATTTTCAAATATCAGGTTTATTCTCACTTTTCTATCATTTTTATTTTTATAAAAGATTTTGAAACCAATTCGAAAAATAAGAATGGATTTCAAATTCATGACAAAATGTTTATTAAGAAATAGCTGAGTTTCCGTACATTTTATGAGGAAATTTATATTTATGCGAATGTTTTATATTCATCGATATACATTGGTGTGTTTATTAAATTGAGAGTGAAAATATTTAATCTTAGGATTTGGCATTGCCAAGTTGATATAACGTTATAATAGTTGATTTCTCGTATCCGGTTGTGATCTATACTCAAACAGTGACGCGTGGCTACCAGATTATTTTTCTTTGCGCAATTCGCTGATTGCTCCTCTCTCTCTCTCTCTCTCTCTCTTTCTCTCCAACTAAAAGCAGTTTAATTTAAGAAACACGCGCGTCGATTATGTGGCTTCTTGAATCGCTGATTTTTGGTCCGAAGTCGGATCTCTTTTGCTCATTGGTGCTCGCAAAGACCCGCACTTTTTCTAATCTATTTTCACCTTTTCATTAGTAAATAACTAGTTAATCGCAAGCAAAAAACATTCAACCAAAATTCGTCATTCTGCCACGAAAAGCAAAACTATAAAGCTGTTGAAATTTTTGTTAATTTAATTTTTTCCATACATTATCAATGCATTCTTCTCAGCTTATTGTTCGAATTAAACTAGTGACGATGTATTGTTGATTACATCATGGAATTATTGATTATTATCGTACAATTCTTGATCGTCTATGCCGATTCGGAGTAATATCGAGCACGCAAAGAAATATTTATTTCAAAATCAAAATTCATTAGACAATGCGGGCAAATTTATTTGGCAACTGAAAAATTTTATTTCATCTATTTTGATTTAAAATTCATCATTAAATTAAATATGAAGTATTTTATTCGATTCAACAAATTTTTAAGCGCGGAAAAAACATCAATTCTCAAGAATTCGATCGAGTGTATTGTAGGTTTTTGGGGGGCGGGGGATGGCGCACGAGCAAAGCACCCACGCAGTAAAAATCTGACGTAAGAGAGTTCTGGATTTCGCGGCCGGTTGGTATGTTTTCTATATTTAAATTCGCTCGGGCGTTTGTTCGTCCGAGCCGTTTTTAGTCGGAAACAGGTGGACATCGAAGTTTCCTCTCTTAACCCTGCTCTCAGCCTCTTCTAAAATGTCCCACGAGCAACTTGCCATCCAGAATACCCGTCCGCACCCTGACTTTGACCGATTTACTTCTCCCCCATCTCCTCTTTTCCCTCGTTCCATTTTACTGCAATCTCGGCCTGGCGCCCTCTAAACTTGGGCGGCCTGATAATGACCCGATTATTTATCCCCATGCGGCACACGAATTGAAAAATACCGATTACATCGAAGAAAAATCGGCAATGAGTTATTCGTCCCTTTTTTTTCATTTATATGAAAATTTAAAAAAATGCAAAAATATTGCTTGCTATTTTTTTTTACTATTATTTACAAAAGATCGAATGATATTTTTATTTAACATCTGTTGTGCTTGTGATCAATCGAATAATGCCTATTAAATGAAGAATAATCTACAAATTGTTGTCAATCTCGATCTTTTTTCACTTTCTCGATATGAATGTCTAGAAATGAGGTAATAATTCACGAGTGATTTTTTCCTGTGCTCTTACCACGTGATTATAAAGCGAAAATGATATTGGTTTTTTTTCTTGTATTTCCAAAACTTTGAATGGTCTTCTTTTTAAACGTCGATGTTCCTGTAAAAAATCGCGAAAAATGGCGTTTAAATGAAACACGATGAATGAAGGAAAATCTGCAAAAGTTCTTATTTACTCACGTGACTTTGAACGATTAAATACAAATTTACCTATTTCTTTATATTCTTAATATTTGCAAAGGTTGGTTTAGATATATTTCTATGTAGATTTTGTTTGTAAACTTAAGCTCGCGATTAAACGTCAGGTGAAATTTATTCGAGGCCGCAGACTAAATCGAGTATATATCGAGAGAGAGAGAGAGAGAGAGAGAGAGTCACGTGGCTCGTGGCTCGTGTCTCGGAAATCGCAGACACGAGGGCCATGATCGAGGAGCTAAATTTATTTGAATAAATCAACGCTATATTTACTCGAGTGGTCAATAGAAATTGATTGAATCAGCGCATGGATTTGGCGACCCCGCTATCTCGTAATTGCCGTTGAATTCGTTCGCGGGATTAGGCTACATTAATTTAAACTCACTATTAAATACTCTGACGTATATATAGACATATATATTTATTGGTATAGGGCTAATGGAGCGAAAAAAGCATCGACTTGTACCGTTGACTTCTAAATATAATCGTTGCGTGGTCAAGCGAATAATCTGGGGCATCGATCCAAAAACCGAAATACATTTGGCCCACGTTGATCGTTCGAGCTCTATACCATAGCAAAATACGATACGCGAAAAAAGGAAAATATTGATTCGACCCTTATGAATTGTCGATTGTCAAATATTTGTCCAATCTTATCGAATCTGATACATTAAATTCACTCATTTTATTCGAATGCATTAAACTTTATTAAATCCAATTTTTGTAGAACATTTTCTTTTATTCCATGTTCGCTTCGATTAATGGATTTTATTTATTTGTACATGTAAGTAATTCATGAAAACTTGAATATTTTTTCATTGCGCAAGTATTCGAAAATTTTTTTTTCCGGGTTGATTTGTTTGGTAAATAAATTGGCGCGATCGATCGATTTCATTTTCCAGATCGATTATTTGGATTTAAGCAAATTAGCCCTTTATTGCGGTTGGTATTTGTGATAAACTTTTTCACTCTGTTTTATTTCTACCTGTTTACGAATGCATATAATATAATAAAGTATGGAATAATCGTATGAATTTGAAAATATCCTAGACATAAATTGTTGAAATAGGAAGTTTATTAATCGACTTGGCAAAAGATCATTTGTCAATTTGTGGGTCAGTAACGGACGTGCGGTCACGAATTCTAATCCAACCCTCTCAAGGCAACGTCAAAGAAAAAATAGGGGAAGTGGGGTGAGTGAGGGAAGGACGCGAAAAGTACTGCGTTCGAGGCTCGGGGTGCCGAGAGTGAGTTAATCTTTCTCTCTTTCTCTCTCTCTTTCTGTTGATCGCGTCTCTGGCGTCACTCGAGAGCTAACGACTATTTTTGGATCGTCGGCAAGTAAAATTAAATGGCGAACAGGCAATCCGTGCTCGCTCTATCGTGTCAGAATTACATAAGAGACTCGAATTAAAATCCTTGCCAATTATTATGTACCAATGTGATACATTGCAATTTCTATACTCGATCTCAGCCACGATATCAATCAAACTTCAATTTCATTTCAAGTTAATCAATTGAAAATATACATTTATTTGCAATAAAAAATCTTTGCCCAGCAAAGCATTTTAAACTTGTTTGCTCTTTCAACCAAAGCCCCTTAACTTTTGTCCCGAAAATATTTTTTTTAACACCGAAAGCAAAAAATTTCCAATTTTTCAATCCATCGAGTCTAACGATATATTTTTTGCTAATTCTTCATTTTTCTCGAATCGTCGTATCGTTTTCGAGTGCTTGACAGTTGATCGTCGCAGCAGGGAATGAGGTTGGAAAGAAAAGAAAACACAATGGCATATTATTCATTCTTCGAGGATGCGGTTAAGCAGCATTTTTTATTTTGTTATTTTATCATTTCGTTTATTCTTTTCTCTTTTTAATTATTATTCATACATGGACAAGCATTAGTAGCAGAAAATTTGCGAAACACAAATTCGAGTATATATGTATATATGTTGAATATACATATACAATTCGATGATTATATTGATAGTTGGGTTAGCACATCAATTCTGATAGACAACTTGGTTTCTGTGTTTTTTCGTTGGTCGAGTTGTAATTTATCGCTGACGACGCTGCACCAGTTTTTCCCTTCTTTTGTTCAGGGAACCAACAAAAATCGCTTTTTTCGTCGAATCACTCGCGTGCGCCCGCTTTTTCGAATTGCTATGTTTTCTACGGCTTTTCAATAGAATCGGTAATTAATCAATTCGACAAAGATCGCGGGACCATTTTTTTAAGTTCAAAAATTCCTTCATTATTATGATATTTTTCGAAATAAAAAAAAAATTCGTTTTTCGGGAAGTGGACCGAAACACCAGAAATAGCGCGTGGGAATGAGAGAGAGAGAGAGAGACAGAGAGAGAGAAATAAAATTTCAAGGCACCCGACACCGCCCCGAGATTCTCTTTTTTTTTTTTTTAATTAAATCCAAAAATTTCCGTACTCGAATTGTTGCGCTTTCTAAAGTACGATCCGTCAAAAATATGAATTTTTATAATCGGCGAAACTTCGTAATTCCAGCGAAGTAGAAAATTTTGGCGTTTGTTCGATTGTCGCTCGAGCAACATGAATTTACCTAGATTCGGATGACCGTTCGGTTCGGGGGTTGGACCTTACACTGGCCGTAAGCTGCCAAAAAGCTCCCACTAGTATCTTGCCTCGTACCGTAGCGCCACACCGCGGTAACAATTATCAACAACTCCGAGACATTTATGGCAACCCCCGCACTTATCCCGCGTCGAACGATTCGCCAAAAGATATGTTTCGAAAAAAATCGCATTTTTCTTCTTTTTTTTTTTACCTCGATCTTTAATCTCTTTTTAAAAATGTTTCTTTTCGGTCTGTCCGCCACTTTTTTACGCCCTTTTTTTATCGATTAATAATTTACCCCTTTAATTATAAAATTTGATCGTTCAATAATATAGTTTTTGAAATTTTATCAAAAATTCTCTTTCGAATTTTTGACATATCAATCCTTTTTGAAATTTTTCTTTCGCTTTTTTTGTACTCACTTTTTTTCTATCATAATCATTTTTTTCATGTTCCTAGCTCGTTGATATATGTCCATTTTTATCTTTGAACCTTTGACAACAATGATGTATTTTTCTTTGAACTTTTCAATGCGTATAATTTGTTTTCGTTTTTCTTGTATCTCATATTTTAAGTGTTTTTTTTTGCTTTCACATTTCCGTCTACCGAAAGTGGTCTTTAGGGAAATGGGAAAAAAATATTGATACGTTTTTCGAAAATTCGATAATTTTGTTAAAATATTCCTCTTTCATATACTTTTCTTTTGTTTGTCAAAATGTTCGCAAACTACTTATACAAATGGATGAAAGGATTGAAAAAAATAATTGAAGAAATTCCTATATTGCACTGTTATAAACAAAAAAACATGGGGGACTCCTCTCGCCTGACCGTCTTGGCGTGCTCAATGCACATGCTATTTTTATTTCTGTATTCGAGTCACTCGCGACTCTGCTCATACACACTCACACATTTAGTTACTCCCGGTGGTATATTTATTTTCAAATCGGCCACGGTCAAACTTTTTTTTCTCACTCTCTCTCTCTCTCTCTCTCTCTCTCTCTCTCTCTCGTACATACCCAGACACTCATTTCTTGCGCGTAATAAATAAATGAAAATAAAGAGAAAAAGGCACACGGAATATTCGGGGATTTGAGCATTCTTTTTTTACATTGTTAACTATTTTCAATAGTTAACATTCAAAAATTAATCGTAAATCTAAAATGAAGAGAAACGAGTCGGTTCAAAATTTTAATGGTTTTCGTTTTTAAATTGCCTTTATAAAAATCTTGCTGTTTTGAATTCCGATGAAACCCCCTAAAGCATTGCATCGTTGTGAACGGAATATTGGTAGAAATAAAAACTTGTTTACCCCCAGATCGTTCGTAGGCCGGTCTATATTCTATACTATGATTCTACGGAGTGTTTATCCACAGTTTGAGGGGATACCAAAGTCCTTGCTGGTCATTTAGTAACTCGTAAGCGCGGGTGGGATATACGAGAAGCTTGCGCCAGACCATTTTTCAAGCGCTTGACCCACTTGAAAGCAGCGTGCAATAACGTGACCCTCGAGCGAAAATTTCGGTGAAACATTGAAATTAGAAATTTTTTATTGAGGAGGAGAATTTCGAGCATTTTTCTTCTAAACTCCATTTTTTTTCGTTTTTTCGTTGTTTCATGTATGGCCCGTATTTTGGGCCCGTTTTCTTTACGTTTTGCAATTTACATTAAAAATACATTTTTCTCTCATAATTTTTTATAAAGATAATATTACAATCTATCCGGTACATTTTACTTGTGCCACGCAATTTAGAAACTATCTGAACAAGAAAAGCTACTCAATTTTTATTAAAATTGATATGATATCAAGTTCACCGTTAACTTTGAGAATTCCTATTCTTTTTAGTTTGTTTAATTTTTACAGTAATTTTTAAGAAACAGTGGTTGTTTGATTTTGTAAATTAATTTCTTAAGGAATTAAAAAAAAAAAAAAATGACAAAAACCCAAATGAAGGTGGTCGATTTTCTTTGGACTTGCACCGGAAGTTAAGAATAATGAGTGGCGTATAAGAAGATAAGAATGAGGGCGAGATAGGAATCGATAGAAGCAGGTCGTCTTTAGTCGAGAAACCTTTTTCAAGGGGGGAGAATGTTGATCCTTTTCGTAATGCTAGCTAAATTGAAACTTATGAGTTTTCTAGGAGCTCCGTCGTGTCTAAAGGTCTTCAAGCTCCGGGTATATACGTGCATACATAAAACTGGTCTTTAATGGCAAAAGGACGCCTTCCATGAGGATTGAGCCGTTGAACAACGTAACATCGGTCGTTTCGTGACTTTTAGCCATCGATATACGAGGTCTATTTATTCATTACAAACATAAGGGCGTATTCGTGAAAATTTAAGGTGGAAGGCTTGTGTTTCCTGTCCTTTTGTTCGTTAAGGTAATTAAGGGGTGAACGATTTTTGGTGTCTCTTTGGTTGAAGGGGGAAAAAGTGATCAGACCTTCGACCCTCTTTACCCTCTTGTCGTCTCGTTGGCGGCCTCTTATGATCCGGAAGATGGGGGCGTGGGATTTCTACCTTCTCGACCATTTTTCTTTATACTCCTAAGGAGAGAGCCTCGCCTCGTTGCCTTGGTTACTGATACACCTTATTAGCAGTCTTCTCCTCACACACCCAGCACCTTTATTCTTTCCTCCTTTCTCGACTCTTCATTTTCTCCTTTTCACCCTCCTAAACTTGCCCCTACCCACTGCTCCTTTGCTCTTCGTCTCGGTTCTCCACGTTCACCCTACGTCTTTAAACACCTGGATTATCTTTTTTCTCTCTCTCTCTCTCTCTCTCTCTCTCTCTGTCTCTCTATTTAACATGCTCTTTCGGCAAAATAGACAACTTGAAAAAAGGTTAATATACTTTGAGGGCGCTTTTTACATTGGATACACAAAAATAAATGATCAAACCTTCAATCAAAGAATATGCTAATACACTTTACAATCGTTTCGATTAATATAGAATAATTACTTGGGTATCCATAAATGGGTATCATATTTTCTAATTGCTTTCTTTCTTCATTTCAACGTTACGATATATATTTTTTACTCTTCCCGCGTATATCCTCGCCGGGTTTTTACGAGCCCATCCCACCCTTCCAAACCCACTTCACTAGCTTCCACTTTTCTGTGAGAGTTTCCGTCGGTTGGAACAATTAGAAATTCAGAAAAGCTGCCTCGTGGTCAGCGATCGATGTGTGGCCGGTGCATGGCTAAGTCGTCACCCACCCGAACACTTTGCCCGAAGCGTCTTAAATTCGGTATTTTTTTTTACAGTTTTATTATAAAAATTGGAAGTTTAAATCATACAAAATTTGCAATATTATTACGAAAGTAAATGACTAATTTTTAATTGAATTTATAAGCCAAAATAATATGAAAGGAAATTGTTGATGCAAAGGGCGTTATTTTTCGACCGCTATATATAGCGGTTAACGATAGTTGGACGAAAAAATGAGTCGTGCGTATAGAAAGCCACGGTTATAATATATATTTAGCAGGGTATCGTTTACCATAAAGTTTTGCACGTGTACAAACGATCGTTCGCTGCGGATGGCTCACTTTATGTCGAACGAGGCTTTATCTTCAATTAAGTCAGAGTTTGAGAGAGGGGGTGAGATGGGTTGAAGTTATGAAGCCAAGAGTGAGTGAAAGTCCCGCCGTGAGATTAGGGTGTCTCGCGCGGGGCAGTCAAAAGGAGCCGGTGAACGATTTACCAGGGCGCAGCCTCGAAGCCGCATCGATCTTTATTAGGTGGTGAAGGTTTATATCGACTTTGGCCCCTGGCATGAACGGCGCACACGCTGATTTAACGAGTTTATTCGGAACCACCCTTCTTCGCCAGAGGGAGAGAGAGAGCGAAAGAGAGAGAAAAAAGGGCCTCGAGGGCCGCGTGCACGCAGCTCCCACAACAACACCCTTCATCGGACAATGCAGCTTGTCTTACCTCCTGTGAATATAACTTTGCATTGAGCTGGCTCATGTTTTTTTTAGACCATCACTAACCCTCGTCCTCCTTGATCTCATATTCGAGAGCACTGTATCAAATAGATCGTCGATAAAAATAGCAAATAATTTATAATCATCCGTTTAAATATTGCGAAATATTGACATTTAAAAATATCTGAAAGATCGAAAAATAAATGAAAATAAAAAAATTCATTTATGTTAGTATGTTTTGAATATTCAAAATAAAGGCTTTGAGTATATTCAAACAAAT
>JABSMR010014407.1:0-18522 GCA_018902295.1 Dusona sp. PSUC_FEM 10030013 | reverse complement strand
GCTCACAGAGAATCGTGGCAAAAATGTGCTGAAATTTTTTTATTCCGACCCAACGAATGGTGTGGAGGGATGGGTAACTGATTCGTACCCTTAAAGTTTGACCAATAAGAGGTTAGTGCAAGGCACGAGAAGGGTGCCCCATCGATTTTACATACGTCTCGGTGGTCGAACTTTCGTGTTCAATAATTCATCAAGAATAGATTGTAGAAAAAAATACCTAAAAACTTTGTCGCTCAAATTTTTTGTACCGAACTATTTTATGGTCTTGGTTTTGCAATCTTCACACTTTTGTATTCATATTCAATATAAGAAATCACAGTGTCGTGTTTGTAAAAAATATATAGCTATACGTGTACCTCCCGTGGTCCCGTGAATATTTACTGTGGAAAAAAGACATGTGTTGCAGAAATTTATACTCACTCTTAGTGTCGCTTTGGCAACAATCGTTATGGAGCGAGAACCCCATTCGAGAATGAAAAAAAAAGATCGGTGAACTGAATTTCTGTAGTCGATATCGATCAGTATATTTTTTTGGAAAATTCTATAAGTGGTTTTAATCCTTGAGTTATTCATTAAATTTTTATTGAATTTAGTGTTTACTAATTTTCATGGTACAACAATTAATTGTTCATTGTCAAACAGACCATAATGAAAATATGGGGCAAACAATGTTTATTGAATAATTTCAAAATATCGATGCACGGTGTTATTACGATATCGTGAGAGGCAGGTGCACGTGGTCACGTGATCAAATATACCGTACAATTGTTTATTCAAAAGAGAACGAATGTTTGCCCGAGGGATGTATTCACGAAGCTATTGCCTCCCTCATCCGCCGATCGTGCCAGCAGCCACGAAGAGAATTACCAAACACAGGGACGATTACTCGACCGCATTGAGTGCCCTCGTAACCCCTTCCACCGTTACCTACTCATCTCATTTGTCAACCCTTCCTTACTCACTCAATTACAGCACCAAAGTGCATTAACCCATTTCACGTGCACCAAGGACAGTTTACTTTAAGCCTCATATTCCGACGATGTAAATTATGCAGTAAAATTTCGAGATAACTGACATTTAATACTGTCCGGGTAGCCAAATTGGCAAATAAGATGCAGCGGTAGTTTTGTGCCATAAGCGAGCTTTTGAGTACAAAAATGGCGGATTTACGATCCATTTGAGGATTCAGAGGACGGTGATCTACGGGAACTTGCGGAATTTCCATAGACATATTTTTGGGTCGTTAATTGCGAAATAATTCGTTGCTATTTTGTTTCGAGGCCGTCAACAAAGTGGCAGAACAACGAGTTACATGGAAGAAAAGAAGAAGGTATGGGGACAATCAACAGAGTGTTCGTTGGTGTTGTTGTTGACAAGGTACCATTGTGGCATCAATGATGTCCACAGTTTTAAGTGACCTTGGCAATTAACTCTCGCTTTTGCCACTCGAATAGAGAAAAACCCTCGTATGGGAATAAGCGAGAAGAGAAAGATGAATCGACCTCGAGTACTCGAGATGAAAACAAAATCGAGTGTCATTCTGTATTTTACATTTGGAGTTGACGTTGACAAAAGGTTGCCACGGGATCCTCAGTGATGACCTCTGTTCGTCATTGTAGCTGGGCGTGAATGCGAGGCTGCCAGAGAGAAACGAAAAAAAATATCCACGCACACTCAGCCTATTCCTGTCGGACATATCGAACGAAAGAGTGAACAAAAAAGAAAAAAAATACTCCCACGTGTTATTCGATTCACTTCAGTCTAGGTTTGGGCTGCTACACATTTTCACGAGTCAGGCTGTGACGCTCCTTCAAAATTGATATGAATTTAAGCCATCGCTGTGGCAGTTGCAAACAAAAAAAAACATATCAAAAAGCATGCTGCAGAGAGGATCGAGAAACTGCTGACTGGCTCAAGTTTTTGTGACGGTCTAGTCGTTGACAGGACCTTCATACAAACGTGAAACTACATTTTTTACTGAAACCAAATAGTCAACAGACAAAAACACTGCCAAACTCCTCTATATTCTGTAGCAAATTTATAACTATTAAATATTAAACAACACAGCCAAAATTACTACTCATTATTCAAGGGCACCACTGAATAGTGAGTAGAATTATCTATCACTTAACTCTTTTATTTAATATTACAATGAACTATTCAATAGCAAAGCACATCACTGAATGTAAAAATACGTTATTCGATAGTTAAAGTCACTATTAAAGAGTGACGGACTATTAAGGATTAAAGGATTAAATGGCCAGCGTTACCATTCTCTAGAGCGTTTCTTATTATTTAATAGTAACGATATTATCGAATAGTGACGAATACTGCTCAATAGTAAAAGATACTATTAAATAGTGAGGTTCAGTAATCATTCGCAAAGATCACTGTTAAATAGTGAAGGACCCTACCGGAGTTTGCAGAACCACCATTATAAACCACCATTATAAATAATTTTACTCAGAGATGAAGGTTGGTACGCAATAGTGATACGAAGCCCGGAGTTACAAAAGTGATCGCAGAGCCAATCACTGCACACTTCAAGCTCGAGGTGTTGGTACGATAAAAAAATCTAGCTTCGATCATTTGTACTTGTTAGCCCCCGGCTAACGATTCAGAAAGTAACTGATTGATCCTTTTTGTCATTTCGGAAAGGGTCGAGCTAGTGCACAACTTTTTTTGCTCGACTAGCTTACTACATGAAAGTTTTCGGCCATTGCTACTAGGGGAAAAAAATAAAATACAAATGGAGGTCACATGTGTACAATATCACATATATTTGAATATACACATATATATATTTATATCGTAGGTTATGCGAGACATGGTAGTCATGTTATCTTGTGATATAGGTATGGGGTATAAAGAATCGTCTCGTGTACAGGGGACCTTCAACGCCAAATTGAACATTACTGTGTTATTTTTTTTCTCATCCCTTCGGAAAGGATCTTTCACGTAGTCGCAAAAAAGCTTAAATACGAAATATTTTTTTTTCGATTTGTAGATGATTTTTTTTTTTTGGTAATTGACAAATAAGTAACTTTGCTCATTTCTGTTGGGATCAATAGTGGATTTAAAATATAAAAAAATTATTTTTGTTTGATTATTCTAAATTTTATATCAGAAGTGATTCGAAATGGAATATCAAAGATTTTTGAGTTAAAGAAAAATAAACATTTTTTCATCAGAAAAATGCATTAAATTATATCAATAAACTGCTAATCAGAACGAGGTCGACCTTGCGTAAACCGACCTGTGTATTTACGGGAGAAAGAAACACCAGCGCTGGTACCTTGTAAAATCGTATTCTCGGGCGTTTCGAAGCTATACACCTCGCTGGTCATATCCGGCTACAGCGTAAAGAGCATTGGTGTGCGTCTCCTGTATATTACGACAATCCTCAGGATAAAGCACTTTTTATCGCGAACATTTCCACGTCCAATGACCATCTTTTTACTTGGGGGATGAAAAAATAGAAAAAATCTCTTTGTGCGTCACACTCGATAATAAATCGAACATTTTAAAGAGAAACTTCGATGCATTTTTCATAAATAAAATTTGAAAATGGCGGCCGTAGATGCCCAAACGTATTTTTTCTACCATAGAACTTTTTGTTGCATTAGAAACAATTCCAGAGTGTAATTTCCAACGTAAGTTCTATTGAATTGAAATATTTCACAGAAATATTCAAAATGATCTAAGTTGAGGCATAAATTATGGATATCTTTTTGATAAGCAGTTCCAAAACCGATATTTCTTCGTCACTGAAGTTGTATCGAACTTTTCAAAGCTCTCAGGCAACTAACGATTGAATTTGGAGAATTCTTAGCGTGCAAAGTAGTCTAAACGAGTTTCAGGGGTTGAATCCACTACCTTCGTCTTATTTTTTTGTACATAACCTCAAACCTTGATCATCGCAAAGTATACGCATATACCGGATGCCCTAAAATTCGTACTTCAGATCTATGGAATAGGTAGGTATCTCGATTCTGAAGTGGAAACTCCTTAATCGTTTTTCTTGCTGATTAACCATTTACGAGATATTGATTAATTAGTCTCATCCACTATTCATTAATTACAGTCCGTCCGCAGTGGATAGGTTGAAGCACGTAGTAGGGGTACCACGCTCTACCCACTTCTCCTGACGAACGCACATGAGCTTTTCCTATACCAATTAATATTTTGTCAATGGTATGTTAGAAAGAAATATGGCCGGGAATTTTTTTGTTCGGAATTTCACGGTCTAACTCGGAAGCATGCACATAATCTCGATTTCAGGAACACCCTATATTTCAACAAGGAAGCTATGAAGCGAAAAGTTTCGTGTCATCGATTGAAAAGTATATCGAAAAGTATCCACGAACGAGGAGACCTCTGTACTTTTGCTTCGTGTTCTGGGTGCCTCCGATCGTATCTCACTTCCTCTTTCCTATATTTTATTTTAGTTCGAGAGTGAACGAGATCACGTTGAAAGCTTGTACAATCGTGATACAGCTCGGCTTTAGCGAACCTTTACCCCGTTAACCAGTCGAGTGTGACTTAACCGAGGTTTTATGGCGTTGAAAAACATCACGTGAACCGTATTACCAGCAGTTATCAAATATCTATTCGAATACGAGAAAAGTCCTGGCAAGGAGGAGGTTATGGAAGAGATCCTGTCGTACCTATGTATCACACGTTGGGCATTCTACTTTTTTTTCCCAGAGAAAAATCATTGGGTCAACGACATTTTGGGCACTGTGCCTATTGATTAAAATGTTTTTTTTTTTTTAATAACCTTGCCGAATATTGTTTACTCAGCCAATTACCTTCGAAAAGTATTGAATTTGTATAATTAAATTTCCAAATCAATGAACGATGTTGAGTCGCGTACGAGGTTGAGAAAATAATTGAAATTGTATTGACAATGATACTTTGGGCACTGTGCCTATTGACTAAAAATTTGTTTTTTTTAGGAACTTTGGCAAATATTGTTAACCCAGCGAATTAATTTTGAAAATCATTGAAATTGTATAATTAAATTTCCAAATTACTAAACGATGTCGAAATGTGTACGGGGCTGAGAAAGTTATTGAAATTTTATTGACAGGCGGTAAAGCCTCGGTATATTTACGTCTGTCTGAAATTTTCGGAAACCAAACCATTTGGTATTAATTTAGAGCTCGTTCGGTTCTGGAAATCCAACATTCACATAATTATTATAATCGATATAATTCAAAGAATAACTAATTAATTAATTCTACGAACACAATGTGTTTATACATGACAATATTTACGCCAGTTATCCTAAGTTCCGATCTTTATGAGGTAGCTCAATATTTGTACTTTACACATTAACATTCAGGGAAAACAGCAAGCCATTTAAATTCATATATACATTTTAAAAGCATTCCTCATATACAAGTGGTAAATAAACTGTAATATCGTTCAGAATGTGAAAAACTCATGAAATTCATCGGGAACAAAATATCGATCGAAATTTCGAGCTCTTTGTGTAATTCAATTATTTTTTCATAAGTAAACACCGTGCATGAATTTTTCGAAATGATTATCATTTATTTTTTAGTGTTGTACGATTACAGGAAATAATAATTTGATAAAATTGAACAGAATCACTTACGAATTTTATTTATTTATTGTTGAATATGTTCTACGGAAGTCATAATATTTAATTATGCATTGTCATGATTATGCAGGCGGAATGTTTACATTTAATTTGCATTGACGTTGAAAATGTTTCCCTTACCAACATTACCTTTCTCCGTTTGTTTCGGTACTTTTTATGAAGTCATATACAAATATAGTTTTTATTCGCCTTTCTCGTCAAAGAGTAAGTGGAAAAATAGTACTGGCTTAAAATATGTAACCGTTGAATTCATAGAGGTATTGTTTTGAATTCAGTGAAGAATTTCGCTACAATTTTTCTTGATTGTAACAAGTTTGAATTTCATTTCGAGTTAGGCATGGTTTGAACAAATTCTCCTTTTTCCAGGTTTCATTCAAGTAAGCTACTTCCATTTAGAGGGATAAAGATAAAAAATAAATAAACAATGAATTGATAATGAAACACAATAATTGAGAAGTCGTCATTCGAGTATTGAGGGTTTAAGCCAAGAATCAGGAATTCGACGTGCCCTCGAGCTCTGTTCTCGATCCCTTCGAGATATCGGATTAACATCACTTGCGAATGTTTCCCTTGCAAGGATTATCCTTAAGATCTATTAGATTGCTGGGACTCGAAACTTCCGTCGATTTCCAAGGATCTAAAATTCAATCTCCAGTACTGTTCCTGCAGAAAAGCACTTTGAGAGAACGGTAGAGCTTAATAATCACGGTTGCTTGTTACGTCGTTGTATTCGTATTCGTGAGAGCTAAATATGTGATAAAAAAAGCACACAGATGTGGTACCATGTTTCTGGGAAATGGAATGTTCGTGTTGTGTCATCTGGCGGCGAAGTTCTAGGGTTCAAAGCTTCTGGGCAGACATCTTGACTCCATAGAAAAGTCATGGTGTTGATACAGTCTTAAAGTGTTTCGTAAATATATCAAAGCTCTCTTCACCAACGATTTTTTTATCTTTTTCACAGCTGATATCGAAAATTCATTTTAAATACCACCGTTATCTCGTGACAAGATTTAGAAGTCTTAAAACTTGCCTCCAGCTCTCGCTCAATTCCGGATGCTATTAAAAAGCCGTGAGAGTAAAAGGGAGAAGAGTGAGCTTGGAAAATATGTCAACGATACTCATCTTTAAAGCCCTCGTTGAACCAGAAGTGCGGGACTCGTCACGAACATGAAGCGCACGTCGTCTCTGCAGCCTTCTCCTTGACGGGAGGCGCTTAATGAATACGTACTTGGACGCAATTTCGTCCAAATAAGTTGACAACCCCATCCCAGCAAGCTTGATATACTTGTTTTTTTTCGTCCAGCTAACCAAACCTCACTTTCTCTCATCCGGGTACAAGGATAAAGCAGTGGTAACAGTGAGACTTTTATCTTCAAATTTTTGTATAATATATGTACGGCCTAATTAACGAATATTTATATGAACGTAACTAATAGAAATATAAATTAAATTCCTGAAAAACTCCAGATCAATAGCTCTTATAGCATTGATTTCCCATTTTCATATGTGACAAACGTTTCGCTCGTGGCCACCTATATAGCGAATTTATTCACTGGTACCGTAAGTGACTGATTTTATGGACAGTTGCTACATGATTTTTTTTTAAATTCTCGCACGAACCTTTGGTTGTAAAAACAGAGAAAATTATAAAATCAATTGTTTACTACAACATTATAAATTTATAAAACCTCTTGGACGGTGAGTCACTAGTAAGTACAAGTAAATTGGGTCAATCTCCCGGTGAATTTATGGCGCATAAATCCATAAATAATGTAGAGTGTCATACGTGTGAAATACAACAAATGAATAAACAGATAAAAAGTACTGGCGTAATTCCCGGATAAGTTGGATGAATGGACAAACGCGGTGGAAGAAAAAAAATTGTATAGAGCTAACCAAATGTAAAGTAATGACGTATAAATATTGAGATGATTATCGCAAGCTTCTTAATTAAGCTGTTTTTTAGCGTTTTATCGACATAAGAAATATCGAATAAATCTATATTCTGTTTCGCTCTTAGCGAATCTGTATATGGTTGGGCGAGGACGATGATACGTTTTTTTTCTATCACGTATTTTACATAATGTAGTCGTGGAGCGCGTGGGTGAGCTCGGGCGAATATAAACTGGGGATTCAACTGGACAATTACGATTTATATTCATCGCTATATAAACGGTATAGAAGATGCGAGAAAGTGTGCGATTCCTCGTTTACCCTTTGCCAGTTATCAGTTCATGTATTCTTGTTACATATGTATATATATGTATTTATATATACATGTACATTTGTCGTACTAAAGGATTTTTTAGTCTCGAACGAATGGTTTTTCCAGTCATTGGGTGTTCACAGATCTACAGTACCTAGAAGAGAAGCAGAAAAATTATGCGAGCGATAATTTTGCTAGCGGCGCGGTAAAAAATCGATCGATACGACGTTCTCAATTTCACTTTATTTAATTTATAGCAGATTTGTACTATTGGCAAACGAATATTTTTTTATGAAGGTGCAAAACAGACTCCTGTTTCAGCCTCTATTTGATTTAATCGTTGGAAAGCTTCAACGGTTAAAGATCCAAAGTCGTGTAACATCAAAATTTTTTATGCGAGAGCTAATTATTTACTTCCATTCTCTTTGAGGATTTGAAGGAATTATAATGAGCCTAAAAATTAGTTAATTTACTCCAAAAGCTCCCATAAATGTGATTAAGATGTGTTCGCTCAAATCACACCACTCTGAATGCATCGAGAGGGGACCAGATTAATCTTGCTTTCATGTTTCGGTTTTCGAGGTCCTGTTATTCCCGACAGTACTCCTCTCTGATCATAATATTTCATACATATCTGTATATCCGTGGCTCATCACTTTGAGCCGGTAATTTCGGTTATTTCATGTTCCACACCAAACGATACACATCGAAGTCTGTGCACGAGAGAGTCCCTCTTCATCGCCACGTAATAAACGTTTCGTAATACCCTGCATTGCCTAGCTGTTAATTCGCTATTTACCTATTCACCCGGACCATAATTAAGTTCTGTAAAGCATTCTTGATCCCCTATCCGTCGTACCATTTAATCAATTTCTTTATTTGATTCTCGCAGTCGGAATATTTGATTCGGGGTCACGTCCCCCTGCACTGCCAGGAGTAAGTTCTAGTTAGAGATTGTTTTAAATCAAACTATCTGACCGAACATTTTGAATTTTTAACTGTAGCTTACTACATATTTGGGCCCCTAGAAACAAAAATAGTAGTCGATAATATCAGTTTTGCACCTGGTGGAAATGTTTTGTCTATTTCAGCAGGACTTGCTGGCAGTTGTTAAAAATTTGCAATTAGATGCGTGTAATAAATTTTGACTAATGAACAATAAGCCTTCGCAATTTTTAGACTTTCAAGTAGATTCGAATGCACACAATTTGTGGGTTACAAAATTCTTGCAGCCCTCAGCTGCCTTGATAAATAAATAATTTTGAGAGAAGTAAAGAATAAAAATGGTGGGCTATCTATGTGGTTAACGAGTTAACTCTAAAGGCATATATTTTTATAATAACTGCCAGCTGGGGTTTCGCACAGTCTTTAAAATATTTATTTCGAACTTACCGATGACGCGTTGTTATTAATAGATGCCACTATCTTCCCAAAGAGCAAGCCTGATAACTTATTGCGAATATTAATTGTCTGAACACAATTATGTGCTCATAAATGTGGTTGTGACGTATACGTGGAGATTGTATAACATAGTTGTCGCGGTACTGGGGGAGATGTACCCACAATATTTGAACTATTTCCGATTATTACTGAGAATATATTATAATTAGAACTTAGCGTCGAGTCGCTGCCGTGTCTTTTCAAGTTATTCGCTATTTTGAACAAACTAACTTGAATGAAAAATGCAAGATCTTTCATTATTCAAAAATCGATTGGCTCTCACTTCCAACCACGAGAGCCACGCAGGAGAGCCCCACCCCTTAAAAAACTACCCCACTCGATGCTCCAGGGTTCGCGTGGAGCCGAGTAGTCCAGTGTGCTCGACGGAAGGAATAGGAAAAGCGAAAATACTGCGACCCGTATAGATAGAGCTACATTGTCTGCCCGGGGGTGAATCACGGATGAAAAGCCGCAGTGCGGCTTAGACCATAGTCCCGGTCGTCTATTTACCATGGATTCCGGACGTGAATTGCGGTCTCTCATACAATGATCGTGGTCCCGGTGGATTTTGGCTGATTCTTGGGGTCCTGGCCACGCGTGAACGAACTCCGAAAACGGTGAGAATAATAGCTAACATAACTCGAATGAGGCATGAATCGTTTTGTTCATGGGTTAGTTGCCAATTGATTTCGATAGGGTTTCCTGATCACGAGAACAAAAGAGGTTCCGATGAAGAGACACGTCCTTTCGATCATCGTTCATCATTAATGGCAATTGATGGTAAGAATTAACCCAACACCGCCCTCAGAAGGCACTTAGCTTAATTGCGACCACATTCCTGGTTGCCCAATGCCCTTGGGCAAACCTAAATGTCATCCAAGATTCAGTTCACTCACCTTCTTGCTCGTACGATCATCTTGCAGACAACCACGGCCGACCACAGCGGCAAAAGCCATAGTCAAATATCAAGTTGGGCTGAAGCCTCCGGATTGGCCTTCTCCCCTAGTGGTTTCATTGTCCCACCCCATTCTCAAGAAGCCGTCAAGCATGTGTCGAGCTTGCGCTCTGTATCCTATAGGTGGAGATATAAGTGGACGAGGAGCTAACAGGAAATCGATGATCCCTCACGAGCGACAAGCTGCCGAGATGTAGCCTTGTGCAACAGGCCGTATAAACGTAGGATTAGCCCGGTTTCGACGGAACCTGATATTAGTACTCTGTCGCTGACGACATGGTTGCGATAAGGGGCTGCTTCAATTGGTCCTAGATACACCGAATACGGGAATGATCTTAGCTTGGGGGAACGCCGGCAGGTAGGTTGCATTGTTGGTTGATTGAGAGTATAAGGGAGTTGAGGTCGAAACCGATTCCAGGTTGTGGGAACTCAATTGGAATGACAGTTCATACCTAGGTTTGGCTTTCGATCTCGTTCTGGATTTAATTGATTTTGATCATGAACTAGACCTTGACTCTTACCTGAGTAAGTTCTTCAAACTGTCGTACCTATATCTGAAATAAGAGTTTATCTTCATCGAATCTGTATTCGGACGGTACATTTAAAATTAATCTGCAGTCTAGATTCTACCGCAGGCTGAATCTGAACTGAACGTTGAATGAATTCGAACGGGATCAGTACTTGCATCAATCTACAATCACGACATCCGGATGTGTTAATCAATAATGACAATTAATTAAATAGCATAGCTGACGAGGAATGTAAATGTATACGAGAACAGAGATTCAAACGTGCATTATGTGGCTAACGCCGCGTCAGAAGCAATCAGATGCCGTTGATGCTTGTGGGGTTTGGAAAACCGTCAGGTGTCACACTACAAAATTCCCTAGTGAAATTGGTTGCTTGGTTGAACCGGTGCGCGGTTTTCATTCAACAGCTACATAACCAACCGGTGATTGAAATAACTGATCGCTGCCAGGGATACACAGAGCTGTGCTTGCTTGGTGTCCATTCCTGGTCGCGGCGTGGTTGAACGAAGCGGCTTCCCTGTTTCCAATATATCGGTGGTCAAGGACCTTTAGTTCTATCGGGCTACGATTTCACCGATGCTTTTCCTATACGGAAATCATACGCCAGGCCCCTTCTGAGGCTGCTTCTGGCTGCGGTGATTCTCAACATTTCGTCCTTGTTCTTTTGTTCTGAACGGCTTTTCACATAGTTCACCGACTCTGAAGTCGAGCAAGGCTTGTTCAGTCGACCGGAACAAAGTCCCGTGCGAAATTGATGAACTTTAAATTGTCCTAGTTCAATATCAGCTCACGATCAGTATAAGACCTTGAACAATATCCTTGGCTCCGAAATCGATACCAGAAAGAGTTTCAGGCTTGTGGAAATTTACTTTTGCTAGCTGCATCGAAGATCCATGGTCCGTACAACCATTAAATCATGACATTGAGTATTTGTTTTTTTAAACTCTTCAACGGGACATGTCAGACGACTAATGGAGGTTCTCACAGCTGCGAATTATTTGGTGGTAACGCGGGTCAAACACTAGAGAGAGATGATATAACACGCAGCTTTATTAGCTCCGCTTGCTGCCTGTGTGTCGGACTGTGAAACAGTTTTCGCTTGTTCACCCGTAGCAAACTCTCTCCTCCTCTTTCTCGCTTCCGGTTCTCCTCCCTCTTTCCGCTCTCGCCGTTATACCGCAACTCCACAGTACCTAGATGCCGCATGGGCGATTAACGAACAATCATTAAGCCAGACCCTTATCGTGGTAATTGCGCGGAATAAATCTACCACGAGCTCGGACCCCCGGTTACGTACGTATATAAATGTACGTATGTATATATACACAATTCCACGTCGAGTGAGAAAGAAGGATTCTAGGAAATGAGAGCGGGGAGAAAAACGAAAGAACATCACACCGAATTAGCCAGCCAACGATAGTGGTGAAAGTCGAAAAATGGATCCGGCGAGTGAGTTGTACTATCCCGAAGGGCAGAGGGGTATGGGTTTGTGGCAGTGATTTAGGGGAGGATTTTGGGCAAAGCCGATGCGAAATAAAGGAGAACAAAAATAACCGGGAACAATTACAACGAACCAGTATTTTGGGGAATATACCTAATAATAAAAAGTTCTGTACCGATTCAGTTGATTTTAAAAACTCGGGATAGTCAACATCGGATCTCCAGGTTTAAACGCAAGCTGAGCCTGAACCGGATCCCGACTAAGGTTCAATTTTCTCTCACTTCTATAAAATAACAGTAGATAAGCTTTCTGTAAATTTGCTAAACATTTCACCGGAAATGAAACTACGAAAAGAATAACGTTGTGACAGCGATAAGTTTGAACTGCATACAGTACTTTTCGATCAAAGAAAAACGGAACGCCCCAGGTGAATAGAAAGGCCGTACGTAGCTACGGTGTAAATACTCAGATCGAAGAATCGTGGAGTAAGATTGAGAACAGGAACAAGAGAGGGAAAAGGAGAAGATGTGAAGATAGACAGATGCAGAGAAGGCTCAATTTTCCAGCCCGATGGAGTGACGACAATTCCGTTCCTTCGTCTTCTCTCTACCAGGCTTCTGTGTGCTCTTTTTTGTCTTTCGCTTCAGCCTCGAACGCTTTCGATATCCTTCTGCATGTGTAGTAAAATCTCTACCTATCCGGGTGGAGCCTAATCGACAATCGATGAAAACGTTGCGCTAAAAGCGAATGAGATAAAAAGAAAACCTAATGGATGTGGAACTTCACGAACCCCCATGCTTCCTGCTAGTTAAACAACAAAGAGAATCTTGCCTGAAGTTAGGTATTAATAAAAATAGATATTTTGATGAAATTAAGGTTGTAACCGTTTTAGACTATTCCGAACTATTCGAGCACATTTCAGATCAGCCTGGCCAAGTTTCGTACAATGTAGAATCACTTAGAAATACTTAGAATTACTTAGACCCACTTAGCACAGCTTAGAACCTCTCAAAACTAGTTCTCGACCATTGAGGATAACAGGGAACCATTTACAACTAGTTTTGAACCACTCAGACTGACTTAGAACCACATACAACCATTTACAATTATTATAGAATATTCGGACACATGTTTCTGGATATTTTTCACCCAATGACTATTATTAAATGAATTCTCGTACGATTACGTCACTAATGGTAATAATTCCCACCCGGTGATCCTCCGACCACCCAACCATTCTCTCGGGGCTATCACGTACTACATCCGCGATACGGCCGCTTACCAACCAAATCTCCAAATTCTCTCTCTCTCTCCCCCTGTAATACAGTAAATTCCAATGGAATATGTTTCCAATTGTCGATTACCGGATTCGCGGTTCAATTTGTCCGCTAGGGCTCTCCTGGATTTGCTGTTTGCTCTCCTTCACTGGGTGTATAATACAATCCAACTATGTACGTAAATACCTCGATTCCGGCTTCGTCACATTTGAAAAAACTTACACCACATGTGCGAAACCTGTACATGATGACCTTTTGACCTTCTGCATTTAATTCAGTTTCATAATTCTGATCTGGTTAAATAAAATTTTAACGATAATCAAATAATTCAATTCATTTTAATATGTAATACATTTTTCGGTACTGAGTTGCGGTTGAATAAGTTTTTTATGTCGAGTCTTATACTTCAATTTGTCCAATTCTCTTTTCTTCCATTTTACTAAAATTGCAATCTGACACACTTTTTTTTATCGTCAACGGTTAAAGTAGGAGAGTTCTTGCAAGAAGTTTTTATGGAATACATGAAGGGTGGTTTTTTTATTGCAAAAAAAAATCAAATTTATAACGGCTCCGGCTAACGTGACTCTGTTAATCCGATCGCTATCAACGATTATAGCAGCGAGCCTCGCACTAAAAGCTTCATGCCTCAGAAAAAAATTGTTATTATTACGAGCTCCATTACAGTAAATTTTTTTTTTTTTTATATGACAGATTTTTAGTCTAACACGGATACCATTAAGATTTCAAACGCTCATAACTCAACGTCCTCTAAACCGATTTCGGTTTGATTGTAGTGTTCGCAAACCTTCGAGAATTGACTTAGAGAGTGACATGAGATGTTTTCGGATGAAATTTTTTTTGTACCTCTGAGGGTTTCGCGAACATCTACGAAAACGAATAATCCGAATTTCTTTTCAACTTTCGACTTGGGAAATACGTGAAAATTAATATTATAATACGATTTTCATAAAGGAGCTTGCTTTTAAAAAAAATTAAATTGCAAGTAGAACGAGTGAAAAATTAAGTCGTTATCTTATCGCGATGGCGATTTACAGCCACTTCTCATCCAGCGAACCATTAAAAGCGAGAAATTTCACGCTTTGGAAAATGAATAATCGTGATTTTCTTCGGAACTTTGACTTGGGAAATACGTCGAAATTTATAGTATAGTACGATTTTCAAAAAGTAGCTTGCATTTAAAATTTATTTAAATTTCAAGCAGGACGAGTGCATAATTGAGCGGTTACCTTAGCGCGAAGCCGATTTACAACCACGTTTTATTCCCCATTTAACTTTGGTCGATATCAAAGTGAATTTAAACTTATAGACCTTTAAAAATGAATAATTCAGGCTTTCCTTTTTGTGGTACGGGTGTCCAGACACAATCTCATCCTCCAGAGCTTAAGCGAAGAGGGAAAGATTATTGTAGAAGCACCCTCTCCCCTGCTCATCGAGTAATTATGAACTACCCTCGCTTCAGTCTGTCGTGCATTCGACCATCGTCGTCGTCGACCCCAGTCTTTGTGTTGCATGCATTTTTAATTTTTTCTTTTTTATACCAACGCTTCCACATCGGATGATCCCAGCAAAGAAAAACCGCTAAAAAAATGTAACGCTTTTTCGAATGGGAGAAAAAAAACGTTCATTTGAATACTCACAACCGAAAAAAATCAATAATATTTGATCGGTACTTATTTGCTTTATCGTTTCATTTTTTACAGGTGTATTTTACCTTGAACAACCCCTATCGTTCCACTCTCCCTTCTCCCTCTTTTCTCCACATATACCCGTGTACAAACATCTCGTTTATCAGCGCCGTCAACATATTCTCGCAAAATTTCTAACGCGATATAGAAGAGACGAAGTTATATATAGTCGGGGGTGAACGAAGGTAGACAGATGGGTTTTAGAAGCGGATCGATGGGGTGACTGAACGGTATATAAAGCAGCTACGACTGAGCAAAGCTTAAGGCCATCGATTCCGAGAGCACAGACATTAACTATAGTCTTTTCTCCATCACATTTATATTAACCTTGTAAATTCTTCTTCAAATCAGATCTTTATATTTAATTTCTTTAAGACGATGTCTCAATTTTCTATTCAAACATTTGTTAAATTGTTTCTTTCTGACCGCCGAGGGGTAGACAGTTCTAAGCCAATTCTCATGACGAATGTGCCGCTCCTAATTTTTCTAATTTTTCCTTTTGTTTTTCTTTACGTTATTAGTTATGGCTCCGACTCTAAATTTCAAAACACTATTTTGTCATAAATTATGATATTCTTTGTCAGGCCAGTGTACCTCTCAAGGCTTAAACGCTATACTTCAAATATAATTATTTAATTTGTATAGTAAATGGAAAAAATAAACCGCGATCCTTCGAGGAGAAGCTTAAGGTTTTTGAAATGACTTAAATATTTACCTTGAAAGCTGGATAAACTTTTGTGTACTGGGGGTTATTAGGAATGAATTTCCAAGTGAAGTTGAATCACTTGAAAAGTTTGTGAGACTTCCTTCAAGTTAATATCCATCTGTTTCGTAAAGGTAAACGGATTTTCTAGCAAAAATGACAAAGACATAAAAAGTTTGATAATTTACTTTTGTAAAAATGATTTAACTACAAGCTCTCAGTTACCGGTAAAACAAATGATACTAAAAGGGTTTGAAGGTCGCTTATTTGCAGATATTGCCCCAGGGCTTGATTCATCCCCCCAAAAACAAAAATAAACACGAATTTTTTGGTCCATTTTTATTTTTTTGGTTTTTTCTTTTCTTTAATATCTTTTCTCGTATCACAAAAGACGTCGTGCATGATTTATAATAGATATAATATATTTCATCATAATAACGTAAACAAGGTAATAGTTTTTTATACAAATAGAGCATTATATAAAAATCATGCTTGTTTCGTCGAGTAGACATCGTGACATGACATTACACACTATATGGATTATTTCATCATTCCGTCAACGTCGAAAATCAATCGTAATTAAGATAAAGAAAAATTAATTACTCTTAAAATCCACGATATTTTTCTTTCATTTTATTTTTCTGTCACATTTCTTCAACACCTATTTAACCCTGGACCTCTAAAATGGGGTCGAGAACGACCCCAATTGTATTTATAAAGAAACATATTTTCTTCCATTTTTTAAAAACTTTTTTTCTTTCATAGAGTTTTCATCATTAAATCTTTACCAAATGCGACTTTATCGTACACCATTCTCTTCGTTATGAAAAAACGAAGAGAATCGTGTATAATTAAACTTTATTGTCGCATACGAGAAACATTTTTTGCTAAAGAAAAGATTGGCGTCGTTTTCGACCCCGTTATAGGGTTCACGTTCGGAAAAATAGATCGTAGAGATCTAGGGTTAAAACTGATTTAACGAATTCACAAACTTCAATGATTACGATGTATACTAATTTTATGAATAAATTTGATTTTTTTATTCCAATGAATTATTTGATCAAAAATATATGTGGTTGGATTGAACGATCGACGAATTTTAAAAATAATTAATTTTTATTAAGGTCATGTCCTCTCGTGTCCACTTCTAAATCACAATTTCATACAGCTTATTTTTGTCTTTTATCTTTTGTTATGAACGAAGAAATGCATAAAGTGTACTTGAAAAAGAGAAAAAAAAACAAAAAAAAATGGAATTCTCAAAGTTTGAATATCATTTCCTCGTCAAAAAGTACCCGTAGCATTTTAATTACTGATATAGATACACGTTTTAATTCAATTTACCGAGCATCGAATCTCGGTCGGAATTGTCGAACGGGATATCTCCACTTAAAAAATTTAAAAATCACTGCTCCAAAATGAGTGCAAATGATTCTCATAATTCGTGTCTTGGTATTTTATTTTTTTTTGTTTCAATTTTTATTATCTCCGTCGACAAGTAAAATTTCGTACTTATCGACGACCGTTTATCCCATTTTCAGGCAGAATTTAATCGAGTGAATTTCGCTCGAGATCGTTATTATGAAATTTGAGATTACCTCGGAGTTTACGAGCTCAATTCCATTTGGTACGGACTCGAGCGACTATTGTAACATAAAAAAACCTCTTATCGGGCATTCATGTCCTTATATTCCTGAGAAAATAACACATATCTCACTTTATATCGTATTAAACCGTACAATTAGCTTTACAATATTATTATTACGAGTCTCTTGTGCTTTGAAAAATAATAAAACAAATAAAAGAATAAAAAACAACAACGAATGGTAAAATCGCCTCGAGTCGGCGTTTCGTCCACCGAGGCGCAGTGGCGCCAATTCCTCGTTTCCTCTTCGGGATCACTCTCAGGTTCTTCCCCCAAATAACTCTCGTTTTAGTTCCCGTCACGACCGTACATTAACCCAAAAAACGACACCTCATTTTTTCTCTTAATTTTACATTTTATAGCCTATAACAAATTTTTACGACATTATCATTGTCGTCGTCCCCTTATCTTCGAAATACATACGATCTCACGTTTTCCCATTTTCACCGCATCGCGACGAATTGTCTCATGACGAAAAAGCTTATGTTTTTATTTTTTCATATGACGTTACGAACAATCGTCTCAACCCCACGAAGAACACGAGTCATAACAAGTATTTATTGTATACCACATAAAAAAAATGGCGATGACTTCGCCATAAAAAAGTGCTGCTCAATTATTCTCGTGTCGTTAAATCCTATCAAGATGGAAGGATTATTGAAGAAAAAAAAAACAATGTTCCAATAATCGTAAAGCTTACAAGACTAAAAATCGACAATGGCAATTATTTTTCGACAATTTAAAAGAAATAATAATAATAATGAAACATACGATGAACAATATTAATTAATATTATGCTTAATATTGTGTTTTGTTTCGTTTTAAAGTATAGAAATAAAAATTGTTTCAGTCATTCGATTGCATTATTATTACTCAATTTTCACATTAAATCCCCTCGCACATTGCACACGTAATTTTATTGCCCGGAATTGGTAAAAAGTGTAAGACAAAATATTAATAATATAAAAGAGAAAGAATAAAAATTGTGCG
>JABSMR010014406.1:0-10735 GCA_018902295.1 Dusona sp. PSUC_FEM 10030013 | reverse complement strand
TTGTTCAGTATATTTGATACAGAGTATAATTTTTTTAGTTTTTTTTTTTTTTTACAACGTACTTATAAATAGATAATGTTCCAAAACTTTTAAATGATAATAAAACACGTGTGAAGGGAAGGGTTAGCAGCGGGCTGAACGTTGCCACGATCAATCTTTCATTGTATGCGTGATCGTAAGATCCAATCCGTGTACAGGCTTTACGCTTGTGTAGATAGAGTCGCGTCAAAACTTTCGTTAATAACATTTGAGTATCGTTTGGGATTAATATTTATACTTCTGATTATGTATAAAAAGTCCTTAATGACGAAAAGTACGAGTGAAAAGTGGATAGTGTTGAAAAAATATGATAAAGTTGAATATTTTGGAGACAGATTTTTTTTTGAAATTGTGAGAACATTTTTTTTTTCAAAAGAAATTTGTGCGTTTTGCAAATTGAAAAAAAAATTCATGTAAATCAAAGTCACGCGCGGGATAATCGACTCAATTTTTTTCATACATTTTTCAATGGCAATAATTTAATTTTTGCAATTGCATGTTTGGAAAAAAAAAAGTACAATTTGCTATTTCAAGAATGAGAGAAGTCGAGAAACACGTTGCCTTCTAAGATCAGCTGACCTCGAATCAGCCGACAATACCAAATAGGAGAACAAGGCTACAAAAAGTTAAGTCGATGGAATTTTCACAAGATTTTCAAAACTGGGTGAGTCGAAATATTATTGTTCTTTGTCAATCGGCCAAGGAGACCAACGTTTGACAATGGTGACACGCGTCGGTTGACTCTAGGCGATAGTTGGAAACCTCGCCACGAACTCAGCGTTACATTTATTTTAGTAAATATATAAACATTCGGTGTGTTTGAGCTCGAGTTCAAGTCCGAGGACTGGAAGTTTCACTTATTCATGATGGAAAGTGTAGTTGAATAATTTGACGAAATATAACGAAACTAAATAGTTCAAAATTCACGAAATTATTTGTTCCCTTCGTTTCGTCATTTTTCAAAAACCTCTTTTTTTTTGCAAGTTCTATGAATTTATCGAATTAAAAATAAATTATAAGCCGTTTGAAACCTAAAAGTACAGAAATCTGAGTGGCCAAAAATATGAAATAAAAACAAAAATGTCTGTTCGTTATTACGTTTCGAGTGAACAAAATGAAAGATATTGTTTGAAAATCATCATTATATTTTCATATACTTCGTAATTCATGAGGTAGATGATTGTAAAATACCAGTGAAGAGAGTCATGGAAATAGGAAAAAATAATAATAACAATAATAATAGCGAGGTCACATAAATAGTGAAGCCAGTCCATTGGCGAGTTCCCGCTGAAACTCTGGGAGCCCTTTCGATTCGGAGAAATGAAAAATAATAGTGCACGTGAATCGATTCTCTCAGAGAGACAGAGAAATAGAGAGCGAGAGAGAGAGGGGGGGGGGGGTAAAAACGGCATACATATGCATAAATGAATAAACGTACGGAGATACAAGAGAAAATATTTTTCGTAAAGAAATTAAAAGTGTGCAAGAATATTTACGGAGTTTCGATCCAAAGACAGCGACAAAGAGATGGGGGGGGAGTAAGAAGGAACTAACCTTGAAATATCCTCCCTGATAAAGAGTATCGGGAGGCCCAAAGATCGCGACTTCCCACTCGAACATGTTGTCCTCGTTGACGAGTTTAACGCGAAAGCCTTCGACGGGTTCTTCCTGTAGGCTCTTGTATTCGAGGGCGAGTGCCCTGAGAGCGCTGCTGGTTGGTTGTGCCATAGTTTGTCTCGAAAGGTTACTTTTTTATTTAACTCACGAATGTTCCGAAAGGAAAAAAAGCGCACAGGAAAAACACAAAAACGCACGAACACTTGAAAAGAGCGTACGAATGATAATTTATTCGTTGTAAAGGCGAGAATTGAAGTGTGACTAACTTTTATTCTCGTTTTCTTGATTTTTCGATGGCAATATCGTGCTGTTTGCTGTTTTTCGCACCAAAACCGTGTGTGCGTGGTGGAAAATAATAATGAAACAAAAATAACGGATCGAGGTATGGGAAAACACAGGATTCGACGCCTATTCACACGGTCACCTCACGACGCAACGGGTCTCTCTACGTTCCCGACCTTTTTCCCTTCTTTCTCTCTCTCGCTCTCCCGCTTCTGACTTCTATCTCTCTTTTCTTTCGATACGGTCGGAAATTCCGTCTTTCTCGCTCTCACACTGTCACTAGCAAACTCGCGACAGCAACGCACACGTTACACGAGCAAAAAGCGTTCTCTCGCGAAACGACGAGCTATATGTGTATATTTAATATCTATGTATATCTCAATCGTATTTCGTGCCCTCGGACTCTTGGCAATCCTAAATATCTCGTTGCACACCGTTGCTGACTAAAACTTGTTCACGCTCCCGAATTTGATGCTTTTCATTAGTTTGTTGTTTTTTTCTTATTAACGCAACTACTACGATATCACAAACAAAGGAAACGCGATGAAACCGAGCAAAAAGAGAGAGGGACTTAAAGCACAGACGCGCAGCAAACCTTACGACGATCAACAAACACCAACACTCGATGTCTATATGGACCACGGAGCCACGGACAAAACAGCTGACGTACCTACCGCTCTGCGTCAGTTCGATCCCCGCGCATGCGCATCTCAACACTTTTCCACTTTAATTTCGGAAAACTTCCGGTTGATGGCAGCACGCACTGTGGCGTTCCAGCAGTTCACACAACATCCGCTACGAGGCTACAAGTTTCTCATCAACGCATCCACAGGCTAGCGTTTCTACATAACACTCGTTTCCCCATAAACCGTCAACCTAAAAGCGTCTGGGTTAAGGTACAGACAGCATAGCCTCAGTGATGAGTCTGCCACTGTACCCGAGATGAAACGCACGATCTTAACCCAGTCTTTCCCCACAGCCGCGGTTGATTATTAACAGCGTACTTTTAACACATCTCCTTCCTTACCAACAGTAAGCCACTAACACATTTTTATAGTCTCGAGTGGCAACACACGTAGGCAAACAAAGCAAACATACACAATGCAATGTATACTCACAGAACACCCGTTTTAGCGACATCTCTACGGAATCGAGAGATATCAGTTTTCAAAAAATTCCATTTTATCTTTCAAATGTACTTAAAATTTTGAAAGATTTCATTTCTTCGAATCGGTCGATTTGTAAAATTTTTTTACACCTGATAAATTATATTTTTTTAACGTGGAATATTAATTTTATGAAAAAAATATCTTTTGACCGTTCGACGTTCCAAGAGTCAAAAACTGAGATATCGGGGGAAAAAGGAAAAAGCATTTCCTTCGTTTTTCAAGCACCGTTTTCCAGACAATTTTTCAAAAATATTGATTGCTCCATCGATCGGGACACTAACATCTAAAAACTGCTTAAAGTCGTTTTTTCAGGGTTTTCTCAGGAAAACTTGTATTTACAAATAAATGATCGATGATTTCGATGTTTTTGGATCAAAATACATCGAAATAAGCTGTTCAAACAAATACCGAGGAATTGAAAAAGAATCGATATTTTGGCTACTTAAAAAAATGGATGTAACTTCGAGTTCGAGGAAAATAAATGTGTAATTTTTTTATGGTGTTCCAAATAACTAAATAAATATTCATTATCGGAAAAAAATTCTAGAATTAAAAAATAACAATATGTGAGATAATGAAAATGATTACAAAATTCTCGTTGCTATATATTCGTCGAAATATCGTAATGCTCGTCCCATATCTTCGTACCCTGACACTTGGCAAGCATCATCGATACCGAGCCACTTGAAGTCTTGATGCTCGTGCGACAACCTGGCATTTTTTTCTGTTTTAACGAGCTCAGCAAGCCAATAAATAACAATTTTGGATTTTCCCTTAACATCGTAAACAAGCTCTTGTTTAGCGTCTTTGAATACTTTCAAATCGTCTTTCACGAATCCTGCTTCTTCCTCAGTTTCACGGAGAGCCGTTACCATGTCCGATTCACCGGGATCGACATGACCTAAAGTTATCTATATTTTAATACAATTATTGATGAGCTCATTTTTAATTAAATATATAAATAAACTGAAACTTTTTGTACAGGTGTGGAAAACAAAAAGCAAATGTAAAACTTTGTAATGAAGTTCTCAATTATTTGATTTTCAAGATTAGGTATTAGATTAGGTAGGATTAGGTTTAGTTGTTAACATTTAGCATAATTACAGCGACAACTGTTGATATTGACGGACATAAAAAGCCTTTTTTTTATATTCTTCACAGATGCTTGTCATTAACAGAACTCTGTAAAAATTCGTACGAAACAGAAAATATTAAGTTTTATAACCTTTTGGTGGTGTCCAATGATGATTCCCATAGGACGTTTGCATCAGCAAATATTCAATATGCCCTTGAATACGACGAAATATAACGAGACCACAAGCCCGTTTACCCATTTTTTTATTCCTTCAAAATTATTAAACAAAATTAACTAAAATATTGTTTGTGATGTTTTTTATGACACTGGCAATTTATTACATGATGACATGATGATGATGATGATTCTCGAAACCCGGCAAGTGCTGAATTTTTCTTGACGTGGTTCGACAGTTTAGCCGCGGCGCCACTGTCCACTCAAACTCTCAAGCAAGTTGTGACTTTTCGTTGCAACTAATTCGGCTTTTCTACAAATAAAAAGACTAAAAAACTGATACAAAGGTTCGTTTTGTATTTTATATATATTTTCCGTAAAGTTTCAACTTTTCTGCGATTGTTAATTGATCCAACGTTCTAGTATCGATCATGTGTATTTAATAAATACGAACAAATGTAACTAACCCAAAAATCATGACACCGGTAGTTTCCTGCGAAATTGACATTAAATTGAATAATTACTGATTATTTAGATGAGTCGTAAGGAAGCACTATCGCAATTTATAGCACAAATTCACGGGAGACCTGTCGTCGTCAAGCTCAACAGCGGCGTCGATTACAGAGGTTCGTAACCTCACTTTTTTAACCTCAGAATCGTGGTTAATATATGTACAGCTTAAGGTGGTTGTTCCGGTAAAGTGTTTATTTACAACTTTTATGAATTTCGGAGGAAATATTCGGGACAATACTGTGTCATTACTTGTCAAATTTTGAAAAGACTCAAGGTATTTTTTATGAAAGAGTCCAGTTTCACACGCGTGTCTTATGGGGAGCACTAGATATTCCCCTTTATTGCGACAACTTTGAAATTTGTAATTTTTTAAATTCTTAATTAAACAAGAACATATGACGAAGTTTGTGAAAAAAAAATCAGGATTTTGATCCTCCAGTTTTGGAGACATGACGATAGTCAGGAAAAGTGATTATTAGAGGTCACGAACTTGATTTTTTTGAATCTAAATTTCATATTAGGCATTTTTTTAGTTACTTCACAATTTTCAATATTCCCATAAAAAGTAGCTAGCACAAGCAGAGGATTTCCCAAGTTATATCGAAGCTTCCATACATTGCGAGACAACTACCTTAATAGCTGCCTTTTACCAAACTTCGAAAATAAAAAATCAAAATAAAATTTATTTCAGGTGTTTTAGCTTGTCTGGACGGTTATATGAACATAGCATTGGAACAGACTGAAGAATATGTCAACGGTCAACTGAAAGACAAGTACGGCGATGCTTTTATCCGTGGAAACAATGTGCTATATATTAGTACACAAAAGCGTAAAACATAAATACTGAATTTTGTAAAATCATTTATTTATCATTAAAATGGATGTTTGTATAAAATTTCCCACTGTTGCGAGTTTGCATTTAAAAGTGTGCCATTGCACAACGCTTCGCTGAGAATATTCTTTTTTATGCAAGTCCAATGGTTTATAAAGCTAATAACAGGTTTTTTCTACAAAGAAGCAAATTCTTCGTTACTTTTTAATAGGTTTTCAATTTCGTTCAGTTTTTTTTTTTTTCAACCAAAATATTCCATGAACAGTGTAAACAATATTTTGGCCGAACAAATTAAAACTTTACTATTTTCAATATTCTTCTGAAGTTCCTTCCCTAATGTATTCCATCAGGATCGAATTTCATTGTTGTTTTTGTTCAATCACAATACGATGCTTCTGTTCTCAATGATCTCTTCCATGGCGCCGTCGATCGCCATCAATAATTCTTCCTCCGTGAGTAATTTCTCCGAATCGTTTCCCATATCTCCCCCGCTCTCTTTCTCTTGAAGCGACTTGTTGCATTCTGGTGTATCCGGTGTCTCCTGGGTCTCCTTTTCTTCAGAAACATCCATCGCTTCTTCCAGCTCTGGTAAACTGGCGTTCGATTGTTCCTGAACTTCTTTAGAAGCATTTTCCACGCCCGATATTATATTTCCCTCGGAATCCAATACCATGCTCTCTGTTTCATTGGATTCTTTCGGATTATTCGAGTTTGCTTCTTGAGACTTGTTCTTTTCCATGATCATAAATTCCAACGGATTAGCATTTAAATCTTTTGGAGAATTTTCGAATTTTAGTCGCTTCCTCTTTTCTATATCCCGGTCTTGATTTGCTTCGTTCTTTTCTGATCTTTCGAGATATGTAACTGCAGTAGTTGGAAGTGTTTCAATATCAGTTTCTTTATTATTCAGTGGTGATAAAAGATTTGTTTCTGTATTTGATAAAATTTTGATATTCGTAATTGAGCCATTTGCTGAAGTTCCAAGAACCGTTTCCGCATTGGTCGGTAACTCTTTGACATTTGTATCGTTATTAATCGAGACTTCCTGTTGAATGTGAGCTTGAATAATAGCCATTTGAGAATTTTTTCGCGCCTCTTCCAATTCCGCTTTTTCTTTCTCTTCCTCGAGTATCTTGGCCCGAGCCATTTTTCTTTGAAGGGCAAGTTTCTTATTAGCTTCGATTCTTGCTTTGATTTCGTCGCTCAGTTCGGACGGCTTAACGGCGCTTGCTGAGCCTAGGACATTCCCTTGGGACGATCTTGGAACGCCATGAGTTTTTTCTATCGCTCTCTGTTTCTCTATTTGCTCCGAAATCAATTTATCAAACTCGTCTATGGGCTCGGCCTCGATGACTTCTCCTCTTTCCATGTTATCCTCTTCCCCGCCATTGGCGGTAACTTGGCCATAATCAGCATCGACCATACCGAGTCTGCATTTCTTGAGAAAAACTTGAATATTTTTTTTAGCCCCAAGAATTTCCATTTTTTTTATGAAATCGTCGAAACAATATTTTGGGAAGAGCCTGTGCGCCCAATATTCCAATTTTTTCATAACAGCGTTTAAATCGTCTTTCTCATGGCCTTTGCCCTGGAATTTGAAATCTTCGAAGGATTTTTCGATCGTTTGCATACCTTTGGGACCTTGAATGCGTTCGGCGTTTAATTTTGGCAGCGGATTTCTAACGATCCTTTTCTTCGAGGTCGCGGGATCGATTCGTCTTTTAGTTTCTTCGTCCTCCTCCTCGCCGTCTTTTTTCCCGCCCGCCGGTTCTTCTTCAGCTTCGTCCGAACGATTTCCACGATCGTCATCGGAATCGAAATTGTTCAGGGCACGTTCGGTCTCGTCGTCGGAAAGTTCCATCGTGATTTTCGAATTCAAAATTTCGTGTTGCCAACAATTTTTATGGCTCGCGGAAATATTTGGAGTTTTGGAAGAATTTACAGTTTTACTTCGTCGCACGAGGGAAACACTCGATGCAACTACATTGTTTGGATGTTTTTGTCTCGCCACTCACATAACCTCCAAATTTACGAAATTCGACGATATTTCGGGTTTTATTGATGTTTTCAAACTTCTAAAACTCACTGCTCTCGCCCTCAAATTCTTCAGAGTCTTCCTCGCCCTCTTTTTTTTCCATAAACTTATCGAACTCACTCGCCGAATTGTTCATTCGCTCTAACAATGACTGGAGCAATCTTTTGTTCAGTCTGTCCGTTACCGTAAGTTCCCGCGCTTCCGGCTCGGGCCACTCCCGTCGCTCATCCTCTTCTTCCTCCTCTTCGTTCCGTATATTCCCCGTATTCTCCGTTTGCAGTTTCGCCAATCCACCGTTGCTTTCATCCATCGGAGTTCCCGGCATTATTATATCAACTTTCGATTATTTTTCACGATCTGTTTATAAACTTCGGAAACGAATTTTGCGGAGTAAAAACACTTGAATATTTGGCTTTATTTTTTTCATTGTCGAATTCTCTAGATACTCGTAACCTTCGCAGCCCGAAAGACACGTAACGATTGGAGTGCGCGACTCGCAGCGTCGATAAAACTTGCACGCATGCGCGCAACCATTTTTTTTATCAAATTGTATTTATTTCATTTCGTGGATTTAAAAAAAAAATATGTACATAGTCAAATTTTCTTTCAGCAAATAACGATTTTCATTTTCTACCAAACAGTGTTGAAAATAATCAAAAATACAATTTTGTACTATTAAGGATTTACACACTCAAGAGGGGAAAACAAAATCCACTTTTTTGTTCATATTTTTATTCTATAGTGTACCTCAATGTACAATTGATGAAATAAATTCGAATCATATCTCCAATTAATGATCCGAAACCGAAACCCTCTTTGGAAAAAAAACTGAGTAAAATGCAGGATTAAATGGAAAATGGATTCCATGTGGTAAGAATTAAATAAATGGAGCATCCTTTTCGTGCCTCACAAAATGCATTTGTCGCATTCTCAATTTTTGCTAATCAATTAATTTATTACAAATTCCGATAAGAATTTATGTTCAACGATCTACGCTGGCAATAAAATTGCACGTAATTGAATTCAACGGCTGATGAATAATAATGAATAATAATGAAAAGTATTTGTTTGAGTTTTCCTCGTGCGAGATAAAACAAAGTTGCGATATTAGAAATAATTTCCTCATCATATATTAATCAAGAGTTCAAAGTCTACGGTTATCCTGTACCGTTTGCAAGTGATGGAAAATTTGAAGTGAGATTTTTCCTCAATGACGAAGAAGTTGAATGTTAGCTCCCACCCGAGGAAAAAAGGCAGATTGCTGTGCTGACTAATCCGGCGAAGTCAAGGTAAGCACTGCGAGGCTTTACCCGCCATGAACCCGCGAATGCCCGCGAGTACACGTGATACGGTAGTGCGGTGGGGTGAGGGAGAAACGGGAAAAGGGGAGGGGAAGGGTTGGAGAGTTTGACCGGTAGGCGTAGCCAATAAACGGGAAGATCGACGAAAAGACCGGGTGGCGTGATTTTCGCCGTTAAAAAAGAGAGAAAGATAAAGAAAGACGAAAATAGGGAGATGAAGTGTTAAACGCGTGGTGCTCTCTCGCGGTTGTATCAGTGGCAAAATAGCGTTTGTCCAAAGCGGACGTGAATAAGGCCTGCTCCCGAGTTGCGATCCACAAAATTCGTCGCACGCGTTCACGTCTGATTATAATGTATAATTATAACTCCATTTATGTTAAATTTAATTAAAAATAGCCCAATTTGTCAGTTGCGATAAAACCAGGTGTGTCTTGTGTTTCGTGTTTATATACCGTGTGCCGATGATTAAAAAAAAATAAAGAAAAGAAAAATACAATCGTACATTTTTCTCGCGTTATTTACCGTTGAATAATAACGGTTCTCCGACTTACGTACACTACTGTCAAAAATTACTCGAGGACTGTATACTCAAATTTCATTTTCGTATACTCAACGATCGTCCATACAGGATTTTCTTCGAAGTGTGGGTGTTCCTCACGATACATAATTCAAGCTCGTTCCTTACTAGTGCTTCCCGGAAATTCTCCCTTTTATCACAGGTATTGTATTTATTATATTCGCTCTCAAGAACTTAATTTATTATTACCAGCTTTTCGATAACTCGTAACTCGTTTTCTCTGGTGACGACAAACGGTACTATACGCCCGGAAAATACAACAACATATGATTTGACTTATCATCGTATCTAAAGGTCGTAGAATTATTCTGCGTTGATAAGAATACCATGTTAGTTAAGAATTGTTTGAACCTAACAACAAACTTTGTTCTTTTATTTTTAAATTTCTTTTTTTATCAAATAGTTTTGATTTATTTTGCACACTTTGTTATTGGCTCGTAAAAAAGTCTTATTTTCGTGTCCAAAAGTCTTATTAAAGTTTTCGCAAAGAAAATTTACCCGTCACTTGTTTACGGCACTCATAAATTCATCAATAATGTTTTAAATCGTGAACCAAATTCTCGTCAAAAATGCAACACAAACACACGGCGATTTATTACCTCCCCATAAAAATCTCAAATCATACGAGGCGGGAGGACAATCACACGTTACTTTCGAGCATGCATAAAAATATAAGGGCCCCATCCTTGTCGAGTGGTTTATAAATTTGTAAATGATTTCAAAAAAACAAGTTTTCTTGTCAACGCTTTATTAGCCTCCCTAAAGCGTTTTTCCATAGATTTTTTAAAAATTTTCACAACTCATTCGCGACACTATTATGCAATTATGTGCACATTTCCATAATGATTCGCTATTCCGTGCTCGAGATAGCGAAATCAAAGATTGCAAAAATTTTACATGTTTTTGTGGGAAACTAGAAAATTTCACTTTTCATGCGATAACTCGGAAACTTTCCTACAGTTTTTTTTTCTTAAATTCTCACTTACAGAGGTCCGCGTGACGAAGTTTATACAAAAAAAAAAAGAAAAATTGTGCCCTTAGTTTCCAAGACAGCGATATAAAGTATGATCTGTGTGTTTTTGATACGGGCAACGTAGGTTATTTATAAAACTGTAAACACT
>JABSMR010014395.1:0-10737 GCA_018902295.1 Dusona sp. PSUC_FEM 10030013 | reverse complement strand
GTTAATTTATTAATTTCATTCGAGGTGGTTTTTTATAACTTTTCTCAATGATTTTTTTTCAATGATAATGCAAGCAGTTTTTAAAAAAGTGTACAATGAATTTGTTTTTTGGATAGTTTTCGTAGAAATCATTTTTTGAGGACGATTTTTCATACACCGTGTTGAATGAATATATGACGAGGACAATTATGCAGAGCGATCTTTACATGAGTAACTTAAGTTGGGTTTTACTGAGACGCTATCCATGGGACATAAATGTACTTGTCTCCAATTTTTTCACAGCATTCATGCTGTATTTTTCGGTTATGATTTACGGGATTCTTCTGGTTGTTGTACTTTTCAGAGAATCTGGGCAAAAATGATAGTGAAAGAATTCATGCATTTCCCATATGGTTCTCCTTTGTACCGACAACTACTACACCGTACTTCGAACTGATTTTTATTACCGAAGTATACATTTTTCATTTGCGTATAAAATTTATTTATTTCGTTTGATCACAGCAAACTTTAATGATCTCGTACTTTGGTGAGCTATTAACGAAGATTTAATTGCAGGAGTTAGCGTTGATTCACTCGGGAATTTGTTATTTCTGTTTTGACAATATGTTGTGTATTATGAACGTACACACTGCCGGCCAATTTCGTATTTTACAAAGAAAACTGAAAATTATACGATATAAGAATGAATTTGACGAACAAGTCGATTCATCCATCGAGGTCTCGTTGAACAATGAATCCGAGGGATATACAAAGACAACAATACCCGCGAAAGAGGACAAATACAGCAGGATGTTGAAAGATTGTATTGAAAAGCATCAATTCCTCATTAGTTTCGCTGAATCACTCGAGGACATGTACACGTTGGTCATACTTGCTCAGTTTGTGATATTCAGCCTCCTCATCTGTCTCGTCAGTTATCAGGCTCTGTTAGTAAGTTTTTCACATTCTTCAGTGCATCAAAATAAGCACAAAAACTGTACAAAGTAACCGAATTTTACTCTTTGAATAAATTTCTCAGCCAGACCTCATTGATTGTGCAATTATCAGTACATGTTATTTTTAGTGTTCCTGCACACTTTTAGGGTTTTCACCGGCCGATCCCATCACTTCAATTCCACTTTTACCCCATTTCACTTTTGCTGTAAGATTGGCCAATAATTCCATACTCACTCCACTTGTTCATAATGCACTACTAAATCGCATTTGCACGAGGGCCAAGGGAAACTATGAAAAACCCGACCGACAGAGGCGGCTACATTTTAACTGAGTTCCACTTTCTGCGCAGAAAAAAGTCACACGAAAGTCTCGCTGAGACTCCAACAAAAAGTTTAAAAGAGTCTGGGCAACGTGCCTATGCGAGACATTCGCGAGACTCTTTTGTCTGCGCGGGTTGGTTATCACCATTAGAAAATTAGAAAAACTGCATCCCGCTTAGATTTCAACACTGAGAAAAATTAGTTTGTGAATAAACGAAATGTCTCATTATGGGGTGCTAATGACATATGATCACCGCAATCTCAAGAACTATTAAACACATACGCTTGTTTTAGATCAAACTTCACATGCATTCTGTCCGAGAACACTGCGGTTGAACTAACAAAATTCTTCTGATAACAACAATTGCTATTGAATCAACCATTTTTTCTCAGTGAACACTCTTGGGGGGTCTTACAAAACATGGTAATTTTGGTAGTGGCGGAAATGTGGATTTGAAGTGATGGGATGGGCTCGTGAAAACCCGTAAGGGTCTACGCAGGAACAATAAAAATATAACCGTATCGGACGAAGTCGAAAAAAGAATCATGTTTCAAAATGGCAGTGATGATAATAAGAAAGACAATGATGCCTTATGTAATAGCTGTAGTGGGAAATGCTATAAAAATACGAGAAATAAAATGGACGAAATTTCCATCAAATAGAGTCACGAAGATTGAAAAAAAGCTATTGAAGCAGATTCACATTCATTTGCAATATCAAACATATGGAATAAGATTTAAAAGCACATCTGAATTTTCTTTACTAAAGAGAATTAACATTTTTCCATAGTTTCAAAGTGAGAACTCCGAATTTGAGAATACCTCATAAAAAGCACCCTACCATGTTATAGTAGATAAAATTATATGAAAACAAACAAAATTGCCGTATTGATTAAAAATAAAATTTTATATGAAAACAGAGGAAAAATATGCTATGTAATTTTCCTTAGATAAAATATCCTCAAAGCAAAGTATATTAACAAGGTTTCCCGCGATTTCCCTACGCCCTCGGCGAATGTAATACAGTTGGGGATAAGTCTGCAACACACAGAATGGGGCAGTAGCGAATGGAATTGTGATTGGGTACGTAAAAGGCAAGTGAAGCTGCGGGTGGCAGCGAGCAATGACTCCAAAGCACCTGGCTTGTAGTAGCAATACTCGTAAAACAATTTAATTTTTCATTGGTGTTTGGCCGGGAATCGAACGGAGGGCCCTCGATTGTGGGCCCGAGCTCTTATTCACTGAATCGCTGCTTCCTCCCGCACCCTTATTGGATCTTTTATGTGTGTGGACAAATACAAAAACTAATTCGTACAAAAAATACACGATGAGAACAGAAAACTTTTTCATTCGAGGTCGATGGAGAGCTCTCGAGGCGAATGATCTTCATCGTGCATAGCGCTGGGACATGTGTACAATTATTCATGTTTACCTTGACGTGCGACGATTTGATGCGGGAGAGCGAAGCAGTTGCGGAGGCAGTTTATCGCGCGCAATGGTACCACTGCCTTTCGCATCCGATCCACAAACAACTTGGAAAAGATCTTATGTTCATTATGATGAGAGCCCGGCGACCATGTTGTCTTACTGCCGGTGGCTTTTTTCCGATTTCTTTAGAAACATTTACAACCGTGAGAATTTCCTGTTCCAATAATATTAATCTTTTTGCAGCGATTGACCTTTGCAGTCATACTCATATTTCATTATTTCAGATACTGACCACGTCAATGTCTTATTTTACTTTATTGAGGAGCGGTCAAGAAATCGATTAGTACTATGCTCTATCAAAACCTCCTAAATGTTCGAAGAAAAAATAGTCAAATAAAAAAGTAGTTCAAGGAAAAAAATTATGGAATGAACAATAACAACAAAACACCAATTATGAGCTTATTGATATTTTCTCCTTTGCCCGTATACGAGAACCACTCAGTTTTTCCCACTGCGGTACGAGATTAAATTTCGAGTGCTGGAACGTTCTATTTATTCATTGTGACGGTGAGAATATTCAATCTAGACTCAAATAACAATAAACTTATTAGAAAACAATGCGAAATTAGAACAAAGACAAATTTTTCTTAATTCTCCATTCAGAAATAATTTTGAGACTAGACATTAGCCGTAACCTACAATTCTTAGCTCACCATATTTAGATCATTATATTTCTGCGATTTATTTCAGACATGCACAATGTCCGAATGAAAATAAAATTGCACATTTCAATTCGTCGTAAAGCGTTATTACTTACCGCTGCGCAATAGTTATAAATTGAAAGCAAACGCGCACTGAATGAAAATGTTCCAGTAAAATCATCACTGAATATATGTGAACATTTAAAAAAGTCACCTAGATATAGTCAAACGTGTTACGTTTCCCTACATCAAGGTTGCTTGACTTATATTTCGAGCTTGCCATCCGCACATATTGTTTATCCATTTATGGTGTATTTTTTGCATCCTTTTAACGATGCACCCTTTATTTCAATAGTAAGAGCAAGATTTTTGTTGAAAACCAGAATCGCGTGACATTGTTGATCGTTCGATTCACTTATAATAAACGTTGACAGGCTCAAAGTTGCCTAACACTTGGTGTTCTGAACCGCAAAGTGTTTCAAGAATTGCGTAGCGAGATTCCTTCTATTTGATAGATTCTCCCCTCATATATGCTCCAGTAAGTCTCGATTGTAGAAAAGTTTTGTTCTTCCTTTGCCCACCAACGGGGTGGGAAGTTCGGGGGAAGTAAGACTACAGGTGTCAAGTTCTGATGACGTGGCCCGGCTGGTAGTCACCATTATCTGTCATTACCCGTAATCGTTGGGTACTGCATGGAAGATACAGTAGAATTACAACACGCAACAGTCGCGGACTTGGAAGACCCTCAGGATGGCATCGTCCGATGTGAGCAATATACCTGCAATAAGGTTGACGCGTTTTTTCATGAGGTTTACCGGCTTCTGGATTTCTGATAATCCACGCGGTAAACTTCTTATGGATCTCATGACGGGTTATACGATCATTGCGATTGCAATCGCTTGGTACCTAGTTACATTTGATCTGTATTTCTCTCGATCCAATTTTCACGTAAGTACGTATATAAAATAATAGGATTTCAATCAAGCGTATAAAAGGAATAAACAAATAGATAAACGATGGTGAGAGATATCAAGTGTGCCGGTTGGAATCATTTTATTTTCAGAATGTATATTTCTCTAGCCTTTTCTTTTGCCATTATGTTTTTGTCTAACAATCATGAACTCCAAACGAGTAAAATATTACAGTTAATCCTCGGTCTTGTTATGTCTCAAAGAATCTTATTGTTTTCACAAGCAAAAAAATCTCCATCCCGTAATGAAATGTTATGAATTCTGTAAATGTAAAGTTTTGTTTCTATATGTTTCAGCAAGCTACATACACAGCCTGTAACATGATGACAGTTCTTACAATAGTTATCAAGCTAACGACATTCTCATTTCGACGCGATAAATTCATGAATCTCATTAAGTATTGCTACGAAAACTTTTGGACAGTCGATTACGATATTGATGATTTGAAAATATTGCGAAATTGCGAGTTAAGATGCGTTTATTTTGTGGAGATGTTTACCTTCTTTGCTCTGACCACGGTCTGCACATACGCCGCATATCCAATTATCGGTGCATTAGCCTTTTCTTATTTTCTCTTAATTGTTCGGTGTCTCTATTAACTCGTCACCGGTGGCGCTACTTATACGATAAACTTTAGTTCCACGACGAGAGTTTTTATCACATGTATAGTTACAGATGCTCCATTTGATAAATAGTCAGTGGTAGTTAATTTTCCCACAGTAATTATGACTTTCAAACATTTTTATTTCTTAAAAACTCTCAATACAACAATAATGGATATTAAAAAAAAATTTTAGTTTTTTTTAACTCTTTCATCATAGAGACGAATAAATTTAAAGAAGATGGAATGAATTGTAAAAAAAAGTCTCATAGCGCGACCGCTGACGGGATAATGATTTTGCATAAGCGTACCTGCGTCGAAGAAAAAAAGAAAAAGTGAAACATTCTTGTTTAATCGACAAGAGTATTCAGGATGTTTAACTTTACAGAGAATATCGGGAAAAATGAAACTGACAGGATCCATCCGTTCACGCTTTGGATAAACTTTCCGACAACGACTACGCCGTACTTCGAAATTATTTTTATTATTGAAGTATACGTCGTTCATTTCCGTAAATCACAACAAAATCAATGACCTTGCTTCTTCGAATCCATATAATCACGCAATCGTTCACCGTATCCAATATATATAAATTTTCATTCATCTGGTTTCATCTTGGTAGAATTTATTACACTCGTATTTCATTGCACACTTATGGAAGCTCTAATTACAGATACTGGCGTGTTTTCACTCGGGAGTTTGCTACTTTTGCTTCGACAATTTCTTATGCATTATAAACGTGTTTACTGCTGGCCAATTTCGTATGTTGAATAGGAAATTGAAGCTCGTACAGTACGCGAACAAAATTAACTCACCAACTAATTTGTTTACGGAAATCTCGTTGAACGGGGAAAACGAAGGCTTTTCGGAAATAGGATCGACTGAGAAACGGTATCAATCCAACAACATGTTAAAAGATTGCATTGGAAAGCATCAGTCCCTAATTGCTTTCATTGAAACGGTCGAAGACATGTATACTCTAGTTATACTCGGTCAGGTTGTTATATTCAGCCTCCTCATCTGTCTCGTCAGCTATCAGGCTGTGTTGGTAAGTTTTTGACACCTCCAGGGTCGCGCGAATAAAATCAAAAACTGTACGAATCAATGAAATATGAGCTCGTAAACAACTTTTTCAAGAAAAAAATAATTTTATCATTGCCGTTTTACAAAAAACCCGAGACTATTATCGGACCATGTTTTTACGTGTGAGTGCCAAATGTGGCTGTTAAAAAATCTTACGCTGGTTCTATATAATCACACTGTTCAATTATTATTCAAAACGAGAACGGACGGGTGAGACACATTTTTTCATTCTTCCATCCAGACCGCGTGTGATCTCAGCCAAAAATCAATCCACAAATTGCGGAAGAGTGTAGAAAATTATTGCAAATTATTATGCCTCATTCGTTAACTTGTAGCTGAATTAACTTCAATTAATGCCTGGACTGAGCTTATGATACCGACCGTTCAAGTTTCCTGTCCAAACGTTAAGTGTTAAAGTAAAGTAGGTTGAGCGCGATCCTCAGATTTTGATTTGCATCTGATATCCATACTTGTATAAGACGTGAATACCTAACACCCTTGTCGGATGTTTTATTCGTGTAAAAAAATGGATTCATTCGAGGCCGATGGAGAGTTTTCGAGACGAATGATCTTCATCGTACACAGCGCTGGAACATTCACCCAGTTGTTTATGTTCACTCTGACTTGCGACGATTTGATACGGGAGAGTCAAACAGTTGCTGAAGCAGCTTATGCCGCTCAATGGTACTACTGCCTCTCCAATCCTTCCACCAAGGCACTCGGAAAAGATCTCATATTCGTTATGATGAGAGCGAGGCGTCCGTGTTGTCTTACCGCCGGTGGCTTTTTCCCCATCTCTTTGGAAACATTTAGAACCGTGAGAGTATACGATTATAATAATACTTACTTTTTGGAGCAGTCAATCCCCGCAGCGGAGGTGATATTTCGATATTCCAGATACTAAGCACAGCGATGTCTTATTTGACTCTATTGAGGAACGGCCAAGATAACGGTTAATGCTACGCTCTTCGAACGCCAGCTGAGGGCTCCAAGGAAAAACAGTTTCGATGGAGAGGGTGCATGTACGGAATAGTGGAATAAAAGCAAAAAAATAAACTTACAACTTCTGAGTTTTCCGAGTTTTTTAGCCAACGTAAGAAGAATGATAACCAATCTCTTGCACTGTCACGCAATGAATAAGTCCAAAATGAATCATGTCTGTCACTTTGCAATATATGCATACGCAAATGCATGCAAGGATGAGCTAGCTCCTCAGTCGCACGTCCAAATTATACCTTGTGACTGCTGAACCTTCCAATAATCTCCGCGGTCTTCTGATACCCCTTCATAATCAAGTGAAAAAGTTCTATTATTGAATACCGGGAACAAAAATCGATAGCAAAAGAAAAAGTATTTGACAAAAATGAAAATAAAAATGTGCTTGCGACAAATGCTTTCATATAGAATTCGAAGAAAGTCGAAAATAGATGCATGAACGTTTGCAACAGTCTTGAAATATAACATTATTCTTAAACGTAAGCATAGTAAGAAAGAAAGAGTTCGCTCTGGCCACCGTATTGAGCTTTATGACGGATGTCTGAAGAAATCCATCTCAAAAGTACAGCCAACTCCCTTAGAATTACCTTACGCCTTGCATCCGATTGTCTGTGAGTGAGCCTTTTCATCTTTCTCCTAATTCTTCGATCCTCTTTGTTGGTCCCCCTTCACTACGTATAAAATTATTCATTTTTTCCTCCGATTTTGTACCAAAAGCACACTTGCGTGGCAGCAACAAATAAATTAAACAATACGAAGATCCCGTTTTAATCGGTTATAAAGTCGTTTAGATGTATTGCTTTGCAGAGAATGTGGTCAAAATGATACTGTTATGATTCATCCATTCAACAATTGGTTGAATTTTTAGACAATCACTACGCCGTACGTTAAAATAATTATTTTATCGTCGGTAGGTTTATGTTTTTCATTTTTGCACAACGAGAACTAGAATCAACGATCTCGCACTTTGTGACCGATATATAATTGCGCAATGCGTTCGCATCAGTTCGGATAGATCTGTGTGGGCAATCTTTCGTTCATTTGAATCGGACAATGTTTATTTCATTCGTATTTTATCGAGTTACGAACCAAGACTCTAATTGCAGACACTTAGATTGTTTCATTCATGGTTTTTTAGGCATGGTTTTATATGTCCCCGAAATACGTGAGAGATAAAATATTTTGAGCCGGTCCCTCAGTCTGACGCTATTCAAAGATTATTTCAAAATACGAATAAATTCGTGCAAAAAAAAAAACGTCTAGGCGGGACGTCGCGGCGAGAGTCTCGACAAGATGGCTCGCATGCTCACGTTTCTGAGACTCGTACATTCTTTCTCTGAAAATATTTTTTTTCCTGAGTCTTCCCGACACGTTTTTCGAGATTCTCCGAAACTTTTCCGAGAGTCTCGCCGAGACTATTTCAAAGTATTTCCGAAAATTGTTCCCACAGTGTCGTCGAAAATCTTTTGAATTTTTCTCGTGCGTCTTTCCGGGAATCTTCTAAATTTGATTTAAGCGTCTCACCGAGACTGTTTTCGAAATTTTTCAAAAGTCAAAAAAGAAACTTTCAAAACAAGAAGACAAGCATTTTGAAGCTAAAGAGACGGCAATGGCGAACAAAACTCTTTATTTATCGAAGCTGACGGATTAACCGTTATTGAGTTTTAAAGACAAAGCATTCGTAGAAATGTGCCTTATAATAGAGCCGAGTCAGCAATCCGATAGCAAATAAATTAATGATAAGATAGAAATATCAAAGGGATTGTTTAGAAATCAGATAGGATATCCGTAGACACGAACGAAGGCCACCTGTTGAGCAAAATTTAAAGTTTTGCATCTTAACTTCCCTTTGTGGCCGGCAGGTGGTGACGTGCGTTTACGTTCGCGTCTGCGGATAGCCTGTCTGATTTCTACAAATTCCGATCGATTATTAACACGTAATCCTGCCAGAGGATCGTCGATTCGAATCGAACGTCGGCGCGAACACATCGGGAGCCCAGTATACGAAACTACAAAATTTTCGGTGAAAAAAGTAAGCTAATAGCAGTTCGCCAAAGGACGGTAAACAATACAGCATCAAAAGTGTTCGAAGTAGGCCCTTTCCAAATGGGGAAGCAAGGCAAAAAACGAAACGCACCGGAGCCAATCGAGGACTGCGACAAAAATACAAAGTACACAAAAGTGAAGGCAAACATACCAACGAGAAATCGCTATGATAGCCTCTCAGAATGCGAATCAGAGAGCGACGAGATGTCTTCAGTCACATGCAGCAGAAGTAGCAACGAAGCCCGCTAGAGTGCCACCCATAATAATAAACAGCGAAGCCATGCAGCAAGAAGACAAAGTAAAAGTGCACATCAACATAATCAAAAAATACAAGGAGACAACGCTAAAGTTCACCAAAGCAACAATAATAGTGCAACCGAAGACCAAAGAAGAAGCTGACAAACTAATGACAGAATATGAGCAAGAGAAACTAAACTTCCGTACTTATGCGTCCACAGCCCAAAGGATTAAAAAACTTGTAATAAAGGGCTCCCGAGCCTGGAGGAAGAACTCATCGCCCAAGACCTCAAAGAAGCTGGATTCCAACCCATAAAAATCAAGAGAATGAAACAAAGAGCCCAGGGGAACACAGATCGAGCGGTCTACTTCGCCTCGTTCGACCCTCAAACCAATCTGAAGCAACTGAGGGCAATACGATATATATGCTCTGTCATAATCAAGTGGGAAAACTACAAAAACCCGAAGATCATATCCCAATGCTACAGATGTCAGGGCTTTAGGCATGGCACAGCTTACTGCCACCGTGACCCAAAATGTGTCAAATGCACAGGTAATCATCTGACAGCGAACTGCAACAAAGCGCCAGAAACCAAACCACAATGTACAAACTGCAAACATGAACACCCAGCCAACTTAACAAGCTGCGAGGTGTACAAGCGCCATCTGGAAAGGACAAACGAACGACAGCATCGAGAGACGAGGCCGAGAACCTCGCACGGAGCTCCGCAGAGGGAGCCACCACCGAAAGCAGCCTTTCCACCGATACGAGGGTACGCAGAACCACCTGAACGGGCGCATGAGGAAACACCTCAGTACAGCAATCAACATACTAGCTACAGTAGTAAGGTATCAGGTACACAAACACACACTATCACACCTCCCGTAAATCACAGTAAACACACAAATCCTAGAGATCCTAGAGTCGGACGCGAAACAAACACAAACACGCAAAGCGCAACAAACAACACCACGCAACAGCAGCAGGGACATATCCTAGAGACTGAGTGTGACAACACACATGATAATGCGGAAAATTATTGCTTTACTAACCTTATCAAAGAAATGCAAATGCTAAAAACATATTGCAACTTCGATCGAATGCTATCCGTGTTCAAAGAACTAAATGCCAAACTGGCTACTTGCAAAGACCACCTAACCAAATGCCAAGTTTTCTATAATGTAGTACTAAACTATGTATAGCACAACATATACATTATCAAACCAGCTCCAAATGATTCACTGGAATGCTAATGGCATCAAAAACAATATCACAGAGTTAATGAATCTAACACATACCCTGAACACAGACATACTATTAATAAATGAAACTAAACTCCTAGAAACGCAAAAATGTAAAATTCCAGGGTACCAGTGCTATGGAACAGATAGACCGGGAAACGTAGTCGGGGGGGGGG
>JABSMR010014384.1:0-10740 GCA_018902295.1 Dusona sp. PSUC_FEM 10030013 | reverse complement strand
TTACGATTATGAAAAAAAAAAATCGTCAAAAAAGCAAATCATGACAAAAAAAAGTGCGGAAAATATGAATAAATTACTTATTCGATGTATTCACACGTTCACGACAGAAAATGCTTCGATGCTGTAGGCACATCGCCTTTTGGGATTTCGGGCATGCTCGGTGGTTATTAATTGTGAAAAATGTACACGTGTCTAGCACACGGGCACTAACAACCCAGAACGTTTCACTTAACACCTTTGTGCTCGAAGCTTGGGTGAGGTTTAATTCACGATTTTTCGGCACCCTTGAAACGAAACGCTAGTGGTGAGGGAAAACGAATTTACCCAAAATTTATACCTGCCACCACTTTTTGGAAAACTCGTGAGGGCACTAAATGCCATCGGTGCTTGTCACGAGTAAGAGATGCTAGGAAACAACTATATACAATAAATAATACGTATTAAAAACAAACTGACGACTGAGAACGATATTTATCATGAAGGGCTACGCACACGATCAATTTATATTTATCGCTATTTATACTCGTACAAAACAGGCAGAGTATTCGTTGATAAAGATTATCAACGTAATTGTGCATTTAAACAGCCTGGACGAAGGGTTTATTATTTTTATTAACCAATTCAAAACGTAACAGATACTAAAAATAATAAAATAACATATTAAAGGTAATAAGGAGCGCCACTATTATTATGTATAATAAGAAACCGTTGGATGAATTATATTAAACGTCAATGAATTTGAAAAAAACCGGTAATACTGGTCTCGGAACGATAACACATTTGAAATGCAATATTTTTTATTTGATTTTTTTTAGGTCCAACAGCACCCCAAGCAGATCTGACAGGATACACTCGTTGCGGTAACGCCCTAGTGCTAAAGGGTCTCGTTTTTCCACAATGGAAACGGCGCTCGTTGGCTGTCATCGGATCAAGACTTTTTCTCTACCCCAGTAAGTAGTTTGCGAAAATGTTGCGTTCGATGCTATTGTACATGTGTGAGTATGGGAAAGAAAAAGAAGGTAAATGATGAAGCGAGAAGTAGAAAAAAAAAGAGGGATTCGAAAATAAACGACAGCGCAAGAAGCCTTTTTTTGCTGGAGTAACAAAACAACAACAGCCGTAAGTAACGAAACTAAAGAAGCGACTACAAAAACGCAGAAAAGAAAAAAGAACGTTTATATTCTCGTATACATCCCTCGCCCCAATATATACTCTGTACATTACAATGTATTATACGACTTTAACAGTGCAGACAAGATACTAGAAGAAAGGTTTAGGTTCGCTACTACTTCCCAGTTGTTTTATCGTATTACGTACGAGTCCTCAACCCTCCTCATTTTCTTGAATTATTCTTGTGATATTTACTCGAAATCTTTATGGAAATGAATAGTTAAAACTTTGGTAATTAAACAAAGTAACAGACAGATGATTCGTCCACCTTGTAAAACGAATGTCGTTATTTTTGGACTTGATACGAAGGCTGAGACAATGTTCTGTTGGCATAAGATGTAGGTACGAAAAGTATTTTAATTATTCAAGATTATTTTTTGAATAATATTCCGAAAATGTAATTCTTTGCATTTTCTCCAGCATTCATTTGGTTTTTACACGCTTGAGCTTTTGAGTAAGAGAAAGGATTGGGTCTGAGCCCTTACATTTATCTTCGCATCTCTGGTTGATTCACACTATAATAGGGGGATCTGGGAACAACATTTTCTCGCTGTTAAAACATATATCCAGCATGGAATGTAGAATTTGGAGAAATGAGAGGGTTTCGCGAATACAGAGAGGATTTTCTGAGAACAGAGCAGCTTTATCAGGCTCCCAACGTGTTGGTATTCGAAAAGACCACGGACAGTTTTCTCGTCATTCTCTACAAGTAAAGCGAAGTACAACTGGTGTCTCCGCGCTAACATAATTCATGGAGGATCGGTTCGAAACAATATCGTGAACGTCGTTTCTCAAGTTTGTTCGTATTTCACCATAAAACAAGAGGCAAAGCTCGCTTAACGCTGTAAAATAATTGACCACTTGTGAAATTATTCCTTCGTTGTCTCTGAACATGTCAAAGAATCGCTTCTTCAATAAATACTTTTCAAAAGTATTTACGCGACCATAATTTCATTCGATGTAATTGCAAAGACCAACATTATTTCGATTTAGCAGAATTCAAGTAAAACATTTATTTTACACTGCTTCGTTACAAATTTACAAAAAACAAACTCCTGGATGGTCAATTGTTTTTCCGCTCTTGACAAGCCGTAATATTTTGCCATTTATATATTAACCTTACCGTCTTAAAACAGAAACGTGTGTAAAAAACCTTTATTACGGTATGTTCTGTTTTTCTTCTCCAAGTTCGTACGTATATTTTCATTCCCAAAAACGTGCGGGCTTAAGAGAGAAGGGGATCTTTGTAAAAACCGCAACGATCGCACTTTCATTTTTATTCACATCACACCCGCTGAGCCTCCTTTTTGCAAAATTCGAGGAAAAAAACCTCCGTTCGAGGGTAAACGTACCCTCTGTGTGTGTTCTTTTATTTTTTTATCATTCGACCAAACCATCGTTCGCAAAAAACTTCATATTCGTGATAACAAAAAAGGTTCACGAAACCTTGCATAAATATATTACTTGTGCGAATACGACCTGTCTTAAGCAAAAAGTTGTGAACCGAAGAACCGAATAATTTAACGCGTAAACTGAAGCGATGCCTCTTTTTATTTTTTCCTTGTCAATTTACATGTCCCAATAAATACATATGGAAAGCACTCTAGGATTATCCTCAGAAAATTTCTGAGCAATAAAGAAAAATGAGGTTTCAAAAGTCTCGACGACCCACCTTTTCTCCATCATCTCTTTTCAAATGTGTGTACCACTCGCGCAAAGTGCACTACGAATTCTTCTTTTTCACCTACGCGAGTCGTTATAGAAATCCAGGAAGAAATCTTCGATGTGACCATTTTTTTAAATGGTATTACTCATTTGTAACCGTAAAGTATTATTTTTTCATTTTATCACTTTGCTATCGTAGTTTTAAGTGTGCGTGTGTTTTTTTAAATCAATGAATTTTATTAGTTTCTAATTAAATATAAATTGAGAAAGATCAGAGACGAACTTTTGTGAAATAAAAATTCAGTGTAATTGTTAAGGCGCGGAGAAGAGAAGAGTTTGATGATTGATTGTTTGCAACGATTTTGAAAAGTAACGAATTTACATGGAGTAAAAATAGGTAAAAAAAAAGGACGCAAAAGTAAAAAGAGGCAAGAGTTTGGGGTATAGAATGATGGAAGAAAGTGATAGGTGTGAGGAGAATAAACGAAGGTTGGGGAGATGAAGGATAGAAGCAGACCATTACCGGGATTGAAAGGTCCCGGCTGTGCTGCATCCGAGAGTTTTCCATCGCTTTCATCCGCTATATAGCCGGAGGCGTGATAGGTGGATCGTTATACACAGCAACCAAGTCAAACGCTTTTCCGTCGTAACTGACGGAGAGAAAGAGAGAAAGCTTTCCGTGATTTTCTCCAAGCAAACTCACTCACTTTCTCTCTGTTCACGAAAATTTTCCAGCAAAGGATTCATCGTGTACACTCTTCAAACGTTACTGTCTCTTTTTCTCTTTCCTTCTCTGTATTACGTATACTTCCAAACATATAACCACGGATTTCAATTATTATTCCTGAGATTGAAAAGTCATATCGTCGAAGCGAAATAAACCTTGAGTGATGCACTTTCCTGGATCGAGACTTGCCCTTTGCCCTTTAGGGATCCGACGAAAGCCGGCGGGTACTAAGGACATTCTGGAAAAAAAAAGAATTCCCTAATTGTCTAATAATACTTATATCTCCCTGTTATCCAATAATACTTATATCTTGGTCTTTTAAACTGATTCCGAAAATGTGGTTTATATTATTTTCAATCTAAAAAAGAGATAGAAGATTCTGGTCGTTTTTGGCAAAAATTTGGTTTTCGGGGAAAGTTCATATATCGATTATTCTGAGTCTAAATGAATGAAAAAAAAATTTAATTATAATTTTAACGTATTGTAATGAGATCCAATGAATTTCAGGTAATTATTGAAATTACTCTCTAGAAAGAGATCAGTAATGCTTGAATAAATGGAATATATTAATCCACAGAAGTATTGTACGTCGAACATTTGTGTTAATTTTGTGAGGATCAAAAAAGAAATTCAAAAAGACTCGATAACTTCGAGCCAAGAAGGAAAGAAGCCAATGGAGAGAGAAAAAGTGAGGAAAAAGAAATGCTGGGCAAACTGTAAACCGTCGGCGAAAGAAGGGGAAAGACGCCCTCCGATAATGAACAAGTTCGAAAAGTTTTAATTGCTCCGAACACCGATCTCTTGAAGGACTATGGCTGGCCTCGAAGTCGTGGGATGGTTGGCTATTCCCTGGTTTTGTTACTCCGCGGTAGCTCGTTTAAAGTCGGAAAAGTCACAACGGCCATTTTTTTCTCGCGGCCAACTTCCGGTCGATTTTCTTAAAGCTTCAATTCATCGAGGGCAAAGAAATTATACGAAAAAATGCCGAAGATCATTTCAAGGGAATGCACAAATATTTGAATTCTATTCATGCAAAAAAAAGAGAGCGAGTTGGAGATTCAAAACAAAAATCGTCGGTTAAAATCATCACGAATGAATTAAATTATTGATAAATTGTACAAGCGATTGATCGAAAATAATTAAATGAATTTTTAATTATTAAATAATTGTCAACTATTGATCGATAATATATGTGACGATTCGGTGAGAACTAAGAAACTCAACGAGGAGAAAACTAAGAACATACACTCAAAAGCTTTGAATTTTCGAGCCAATACTTTATTAAGTTGTTCGTATCAAGGAACGAGACATCCTCGTTGAAATTCCGATAGTGCCACGAAATGACTGATTTACGAGCTCCTTCTAGTAGAATCAAGTTTTTCGATCACTTCACGAGCTCCAAGATATTCCCGCATATATATTCCACACTTGATATACTCAATAGCAAGACACGTCTCGTTTTGGCAACGAAAGGAAAACTCGTGGTGAACACTCTCCGGGTTGGAAATCTAGAGAAAGTAAAAAAGTTACAAACTTTTGAAAACTTTGTTGCCTCCGCTAAGAATTCTTGACGTTTTCTTGTTCGCTGACTCAACGTCGATTGATACGTCCAATCTGACATTCCATAATTTTGAATAAAATACGAAGAAAGAGACTTGTCAAAACGTTAATAAAAATCATTCTTCGATTACTCCAGCATTTTTTTAAATAATAATAATTCAGAATTAACAAACAAGTCTCTTCTAATTATAAAAATTTGAAAAATCAATATAATTTATCATTTCGATAGCGAATTTTTATCGAAAGCAAATTCTATTTTTGCTGCAATAATCCATTTACACACAAAAACACATTCAATGTCATTGGCGTTTCATCATTTTATTTTCTTTTTTTTTTCAACTTTTATTACTTTAAATAACTTGGAATATATAGGAAGCCGAGCAAACGTCGATATGTATTCTCATAGCGTTCGTTGATATTCCACGTACGTCTTCATTGAACTATTCGAGGTTCCCACTTGAAGCCAGCTGCCACACAACGCAGCATTTCCCGAATGATCTCTTTCTCCATTTTCTCTCCTTCGCGATGTCAAGTACAGTCGCACGCATCGGGTAAAAGTACCCTTGACTTCATTGTTATGGGAAAACTTATTTGGTCCTGATAATAAATATACCTCTCAAGGATGTACGGACGAAGGTAGAAAAAAAAATGTTTTGCAATATGCCTTTTGTATAAGCCAGTCATCCTCACTTCGCCTCAATTTACTCGAGCATTTTTATTTTATTGGCTTCATCGAGGATGAACACGACATTCATCGACTTTATTTGCTACCGAAATATGAGCAATATCATTGAAATTACGAGTTTCGGTTCTGCAGAAATTTCCAAATAATATCTCAGTTCGCAGATCGAGAGGGACTTGATTTATAAATTATTGAATTTAAAGAGACAGGCAACCACAATTAGAGACGGAAATTCTTAAAATAAAGAGAAAATTACGAAATAGGCACAACAAAAAATGGCCAAATAAGATTTCGATTTCGTAAAAGTGAAGGGTCCGTAGTTACTCTTACTTCGTCGAGGTAAAAATAAAAAACAAATCTTATTTTCCTTAAAAACTAAAAAACAAAACCGTTCTTGTTGTTTAATTTTTAAAAGAATTATTATTCGCCAATCAAAATAAGTTAAATTTTAGTTCGAAACACTGGTGATGAGCTATTTTTGCAATTGATTTTAAGTCGCAAAATTAATTGATGACAAGGATAGGAAGCTTGGATAGGGTCGGTTATTGGAAGAAAAAAGTTTGAAGTCGTTGAAGCAGATTTTTGACGACCTTTTCAAATTCCGCCTATTTTAATCGTTACGCAAATATCTTCCCCGTCATCCTTTTTTATTGTTTTTCATAGCACGGCTAATTATTTAGTATTACCAGATGTATTTGCGTACTAAATTCTCTCTGGATATTTTGGAAACTGTACGAATTAAGATACTGTGACAGCCAGCTGGACGTGATCAAATTATCAGGGTTCCTTGTAGTATCTCTTCTGGACCCGAAATACGGTTCGGTCGAGAGATGCTGACCAAAATCGAATTATCTAATGCAATAGATCAGAGGCAAATAAGGTCTAGCAGATAACAAGGTTTATCTCAATCAAATAGTATTTGATACGAAATGACACCTACTTCAATAATACTTATTGAAATCTCCTATATCCTCTCCTATATCATATGACGACTCTGTTTATGAAGGAAGCAGATGACATTTGACGGCTCCTTATGGACGTAGAGATTATTCGATATGAAATACTATTTGATCAAAAGAGAACTTGTTATTTGCTAGGCCTTATTTCCATTTGATCCATATTACATGAGAGTCAAGTATATACGTCACTTCATATGATTCGTTTTCAGTTTATCTATTATTTTCATCCGAAAGTTTACGTTTGTAACTACAAGCTGACGTGACAATTGTACTTGTCTATTTTTGCTCAATTGTTTCGAGACTCCTAGCATGGAGATAAAAAAAATTGATTAATTTGTCGTACGTTGTCACAGGTTGTCCAGATTCACGACCAGAATGGATAGAGCTGGGTGGAGTAGGCGGCGCTGTATGCTACGCGCCATCACGTCTTGGTAAGCTTGTACTTCGTGTAACAGGCTTTCCGCGAGTAAGCAACGCTCAACAGCAACATCAGCAGGATCGAGAATTTGAGGACGAGAGACATCACCAAGATACCAGGCATCTTTATCTCGGATTTCAACACCCATGGGATCGTGATTTGTGGCGCGGATGGCTTAAGAAGGTAGGAGAAAAAATTCACAAACGACCGGAACAATATTTCTTTGGTAATACGTTATCCGTCAACAATATCGAAATCTACCCCTTATGAATAGAACATTCCGGAAACGCTCCAAAAAAGACGTTTGAACAGAGTTTTTCATCATTTTATTTCGATCTTTGACAAAAATATTGAAACTTTTTAACGTTGAAATATATCGTAACGTACCGAAGTTCGTTGGAATGTTGAATTTCTCGTGAAAATTGATCACTGAGTTTAATGGAAAGTAGAACATTATGAAGCAAAAAGTTAAATTTTATAATTTCTCAAAAAATCGACACAATTCTGCTCGTTAATTTGGAAAAAATCAGCAGCAAGGAAATGGGAAACTGAGCCTGTGAAGAACGTTTCTATTCACACGAAATACCTCTAATAAGCACGAAATGTAAAGAGGAATTTTCGACGCTTTACAGAATTCTTATAAAGATGCTTTTAACTCGTATGATTGATGAAGAATTTGTATACTTTGCTCCGCTACGAAAAGGAGCCGAAAACTGTACAGAAACGATTTTTGGAAGATTCGACGTAAGTGCAAACATCAAAGGCTAAATTTCACACGACTTCGCTCAAGGGGGTATACCAAAGTTTCTCAAGCTTCGGGATCAAAGTTGTACGAAATTTCGTTCCAAAATGATACAACGGTCAGTGAAATGTCTTTAAAGTCGAGCGGTTGTTGAATAGAACACCAGTGGCAACCGTTGCCTGTGGCAGCTTTTTGATATCCTTTGGGAATGAGAGGCGTTCGCGTGCAGCAACTACGAGATTTCACGCTAACGCGTTACATACCTCTGTGAATTTTTCATTCAGTCGCATCGCTTATAGAACCGTTTCAAAATATTTAAATCCTTCAGTGATCACGAGGAGGAAAACTTTGAAATATTATTTATTTCAATTTTCATCCAATTCATAATTATCCATATTTATTCAGCAACGAAATCATATTGAAAAGTTTTGCTGGTTTAGTTGAATAATAAATTATTTATCCGCCCATTCTTTCTCACTTAATAAAAAAAAATTCTACTGTTTTCATACGGCGTTTTCGTTTTTTCAGCAATTAAAAAGTAAATTATTTAATTCATAATCAATTTGATTTAAAAGTAAAATTTTGTAATTTTCATTAGCGGCAAACTCAGTTTATCCTTCAATCCCTTGTAGTTTTGAACAGAGAAAGAAAAACAGCGGAGACTATTTTCCAGTCTCCGTAACACGCGAAAACGCTAAATTTTTTCCTTTTCATCTTGTTGAAATATTTATTCGTCCAAGAGAGAAAAAGAGAGAGAGAGAGAGAGAGAGAGAGAGATACAGAATCGAAACGAGCATGAGGGTCAAAGCAAATGCACTGTACCAACTCCGACAAGCCTTGGCCAGACAAAGAAAAGACGGAGCCGTTTAAAAAAGCTTTTATTTCTCTGGATGTTCCCGAAAACCGGCTCAAAGATCCCAGGGCGACTGTATCAAATATTTGTTAAATGTATAGACATGAAGCGCTTTAGTCAATATTTAAACTGCTTTATTCCTACGATTGGACGCGTACAAGCCATTTGATTTTTTCTTTTCTCTATGCAATATTAAACATGCAACAGAATAATTCATTAGATCATTTTGGCTCATGATTACTTATTTCCTATAAATTATGCATGTGCCCGAATTAATTTGCACGGTATATATTTAGACTCTGAATAATAAAACTTATTGCAACCATGTCAGCCTCGAAAAAGCTGAATAATGAAACATTAGTATTCGATAAAAAATGTAATCAAGCGTTATTTTCATACGAATTCAATCGAACTTAAAAAATAGAACGAAAAAACGAAAGGAACGGTGGAAGTGATCGACAGTAAAAAGCGATAACGATGATCTTATTAAGAATTTAAAGAGTAGAATTTTTCATTGAAAATCGTTGAATCTTTGGCTTGAAAAGCTCCAATAATTCTCCGGACGAGAGGTTTAACGATAAAATTCTTTAGTCTTTCGTGCAAATCAGCATCGACTCTTGATCAATCGGCGGAATAGTACGATTAAACTGGTGAAAGGATCCCTTTTATGTCGGTATCTCTAATCACCCGAGTTCTCACTCCACATTCGCGTCACTTCTTTCCTTTCATTGTCATTTCTTTTTATTTTTCTCGGAACGAAGAAAGAAAGAGTGAGCGAGAAAGGAGATGGGTGTCACGTCGCGCTAAGCGAGCAACGTCATTCACAAGGACGTGCCGAGAGACGCTTTAGAGATCGTTTCTCTCGTCAGGAGGATAAAAACAATGAAATCCCCCAAAGACGCTAGTCACAGGATACAGATTGAGGTTACCAATAGAACGTCCCCCTCAGACATTAACGGAAAAACACAGAGAGCTAAAGAAAAAAGATCTACCGTTCGAAAGAGTGCGCTCGATCAATGTGAGAAATTAACGCCCAACAAAAAAGGCTTTAACAGCGACTGAAATTTATTGTATCTTCGGTATCAGATGTCCCTTTGACATTAGTAACGACAACGAGTGATTAAATACACCAAGAATCAAATATTTAGTTTCCTTCGATGAGGTTTCGTCTTCATTTGATCATTAGGTATTTTATATCTTATTATTAGGCTTCTCGATAAAATGCGAACATTGAAAAATATGCAATTGTCGTGATCTACAGTCCATATTTAAAGAAATGTGTGAAAAATGATAAAATCAACGGTTGACCAATTCATCACAGGGCATTTTCAAATCAACTATCGAAATTTAACATCATTGATTAATTATCAAAATAAAAGCTATTAAAACAAAATCAACATATGAAATTGTTGAAATGAAACGCTCGTAGAGCAATTTGCGTTGTATCGGAAGGGATTTGAGCTAGAGTTTTCTCACATTTTAACGTACACCGAAAGAATATTGAGATAAAGAAAATATACGTGAGAAAACGTGGAAGAGTAACGGAAACGAGCGTCGTGGCACTTCGAAGTAGCACATAAAAGGACTCACGCAGTAAATGCGATTTCTATGTTTGTCTTCTAGGAGGGCGAGTTTATGCACAGTTTGTTAAATGTTACTGAATTAGAATTGTATATTGTTTACTCTGTACTGCACGGATCCGCCACTGTCTGAACAGTATTTGGGTAAACGTATTTATAGTGTATTATTATTCATGGAAGACATTCCACGCCGAATAATTAAACCGACGTTATTTTTTTACTCCATAATGAAATGATTAATTTCCACGTGTTATTTTTTTCAAAATTAAGATACGGCTAATGTGGCAATGTTAATAGTCTGAAAATAACTTCAGATTACTGAATATATTCAGACACTGAAAACCCAATTTTGTGAAAATATTAAAGTATTTTGTTGAACGTATT
>JABSMR010014373.1:0-10741 GCA_018902295.1 Dusona sp. PSUC_FEM 10030013 | reverse complement strand
AATAATAATATTGATCAAACAACAAAAGATATTAGCTCAATCTTCGGTCCGCCGAAAAGTACTCTTCCTCTGCATACGTGTACCAAATTTCAAGTCGATTTATTAATTACAGCCTGAAATATCGTGTACACAATTCTGAAAAGCAACATAGGACGCAAAGTTACTTAGCTCGCTAAGACTTCAATATTTTTTAATGAAATTTTGTGCGCATACTCTTGAAGGTATTTATAAATAGATATTAAAAAATTGAGAAAATTATATTTATGGTTTATTCGCAATTAATTCCCACAATCGAGCCTATTTTTACGCTGGTCTCGGTAGGACGAACCCTTAATAGTATTTCGCTCTACGCTGGGTATTCACGATGATAATGCTGCTTAAAAATATTTTCCCATTTTTGCTTTACTACCACTCCGATATCAATATTTAACGAAGTGTTACGGGGTCTTTGTCTACGTATTTTCGAATTTTTTATCATTCTTTATAATACCCGCGCTTACATAAATGACGGCGACGTACAAAAAGTTACAGACTTATTTTCCCAATTGCCCGTACTGTTCGGCAATGTTACTCACGTATTGAGCCGCGTGACTCGTCGCTGGATACTCAGCCCATTTGCTGAAATCGATGCCCGGCAACACTCCGCTTCGGCAAGGGACTCGAGGATTTCTGTAGTCAATTAAAAAGATGGAATTCTTTATTTTGCATTTACCAAATTATTCGCATACATTTTTAGTCCATTGTTCAAAAATGATGTGTGGTGAAAAAAAATTCCTTGCTATTGATTCAGAATTTCAATATTATGATTTGAAAACGTACATTTTTTAATATATTTTTTCACACTTTTTCTCATTTTTGTCAATATGATGAAAAATGATTATAGGAAATGACAAAACGTCGGGATTGACTTACATCTCGTGATCAGGAAGTACCATCGGGTAAAGCTGTATCGTGTCGATAAGATCAGTATTGTCGCAAATAAGCCTCGCAAGTCTACCCTTTCGAATTTCGTTAAGTTGTTCTGAAAATGAACGCAATAAACATTTCAGTATGTAGATTATCGAGATTGATTTGTCTTTTTTACATCCAACAGGAAATTGTCTCGAGATGTTGATTGCAGGCTCGAGCATCGACCTCGATGAATTTATAATTAAATTGCTGAGTATAATAATGAGAAAGGCAGTTACCAAGAGTGAAGGACGATGGCTGATTCGGTAGTTCGTACCAGAATCGGTCACCGCGACGTGAATAGCTAAATTGCGTCGCTATTACGCAGGCGAATGTTGGTCCGAGCATACTGCCCGGTAATGGCCTTTCAGAAACTCCACCCGACCATAAATCGACGTCGGAAGGATGTCTGTTCAAAAATATTAAACATTAAGGGATGAGCCTTCGAACAGTATGGATGCAGTCGATTTTTAACTCTATAAAAAAACCTTCACAAATCCATTGGGACATGCCTAAATGTGAATTGATAAAAAAGATAAAAACACATTTTTTAAATTAACAACTTACTGGAATATTGAGCTGTAACGTCTAATAGTTTCGTTGGACATAGTATCGAAGAGTTCTTCAAAAGTATCAGCTCCAGGTAAACCGCAGAATTTCCTGAGACCAAAAATAAATCAATCAAAAAATTCATTCGATATAATTAGTGTAAAAAAAAAGAAAAGAAAAAAGACGAACCGGAACTCCATGTAGCTGGGTATACCGAATTCTCGTCCACGTTGCATGTTGAATGATACCAAATCCATGCCGAATCTCGCGCCTACTTTTTTGAACAAATGATTCGTGACCTCTTGAGTTATCGAGTCGTCCATAGCTTGGGCAACTTGGTTCATCAGACCCATGAAATATTCGTCGAGAACACCGGCTCGATAGAGATCATAAGGCCTTCTTATGAGATCGGACAATCTTTTGGATGCTGGTTAATCGTTGAATTAAAAAAAAAAATTAATTCCGAAAATAAAAGTATTTTATTTCAAGTTAAAGATTCGAAAATCGTTGTTAGTTTATTATTTTGTATTTTACCGATAAATTTGTGTGCTTTGCTCCATCTTTCAACTGCAGTGGGAAGAAGCGAATGACCGAACCTAAACGCAGCAGCGGCAAAAGCGTCTAGCACTCCAGGATTTACAGTGGAGTCGTATCCGTCCCAGTAATTCTAGTTTTTTTATAAATTGAACGTGTACACAAATTTCTATGATCATTTCGGACAATAAATTATAAAATATAAACAATAATAACAATAACACTGTAATGCATAAACATATGAAATATTTTACATTTTTGCGACACTTACGTGTTTCTCGAGAAGAAGACCAAACTTCTCCATGACATCTTTGCCGAGTAAAATGGGAAGAAATTCGTTGTAGGTAACGTGTTGAATTTCAGCAATTATTATACGTCTCGATTCCTGGAAGATAGTCTCGTCGTCCCAATGAGGATTTACCTGGGACAGTGCCTTCGCAACTCTATTATGTTCACGAGCCAGAAGGGTGTGCATACAAGTGAGTACCAGTTGTTCATTAACACGAATCTCGCCTGAAATGATTCGGGAACAAATAAAAATTGATGAAACATTTTTATCACGAAAGGTTCGAATCGCACTGCGAGAATTTCAATAAATTTGCATACGATGCCAAATGTTATTTATTTAAAGAATAAAAACGACGAAAGAAAATAATGCGACCTATTTTTGGATCGGTAGAAACAATGGGATCGTCTAAAAAATTCCAATCATTGTTAATTTTTTTATTGTACATTCAACGAAAAAAATTATGCTTCAGAATTGTCCTGAAATTATTTAAAAAAATCATGAGACTGGGCACTTTCTGACCTCGTAGTTTGACAGGGTTCAAGATAAATACCCTCAACTCGAGTGTCTTCAAAATTGATTACTTCCTTCACTAGCACTTTACACTCGTTTTATATAAATCGTTGAACGTTTCGTGTGTTTTATTAACTCATTGTGAAGGAACATTAATGAATACTTTTATTATAAGATTGACTGACTTTCATCCCCGGTGAGTAGTTCACCTTGATATCCGTACCAACATAATTAAAACAGGCTCTTTACGAATCCATCGGACATTCGCTATGAACAAATTTTCTGTGGCCTTCGGACACAACTTAAATGAATTCTAAATTCTGTAGTTAATAACTCTTAGGGACAATTACATTCACTAGAAAACCGGATGACTACGTATGAAGTTTACGGGGCAAATGGTGATCGGCTAATGGCAATATTGATCGCCTTCGATAGTTCTAGTATTCGAATACTTAACGTGAACGGCGGTTTAATAACATTTTATCATTTCTGTTGCTTATCTGTCCATTTTTTTAAATTACTTCCGTAATTAATTTTGAAAAATGTTCATTCAAATTCCACCGGGTGTATCTTTCTATAAAATATTTCATACCTGTTGATCACTGTATTCGACAATTTCGAAATCATTTTCTCTCTTTAATCTGTCGACCGATATTTTTTTATATTTTGTTTCTGAGATTTCGGATGAACAATGAAAAAGTCAAATTTTTCGGAAAAAGCGCATAACTGTAATTGCGAAATTCCACAAATTGTTATTCTTTTGGAACGAACATTACAAGAATCATTACAAATTCTTCGAATCCATTCATCCCTGAATGATTTATCATGCCGACCACGAGGATATTTGTTTTTCTGGCAATGCAAACAACATGGAATATCGTCTTGCAATCGCTTGAAGAAAAATCTAGTATAAATTTTTGCTTGCACCTAAAGGATCAATCAATAATGTTTAATCAATATTTTGTTGCATTTTTTCAATAACCCTTAAAAAAAAAAATCCTCAAAACCCTATTTTCTTGGGCACTGAACGCGTGAAACCCCTTAAAACAATAATTGTGAAAAGACAGTTATTATGCTTCCCACGTACGGTTGATCCACATTACCCCCTTGTCGTAGAATATTTTCTATTTTGTTTTAATCCTGTTTGATAAAGCAATACTTTTTGTTTATACCTCTTTCACCGTTATGATAATAAATATTCCGAACAAGGGTACAGGAATTAGTTTACTAGTTGGCTTTGTGGGGCTGGTAGTACTCGATTGCAAAATGCATACCATCGGAGTATCTAAATTATGGTTCGCCTGCGCGTGACTGCGTTAATGCAGTTGCACAGCGTGTGGTGCACCTCGAGGCGAAGTAAACACGGCTGTTGCGAGCTAGACCGTCCAATATTGCCTCGTTCCAAGAATATTCACACTCCTTGAGTGTACTACGAGAATCAGAACGATATATAGGGCAGCAAGTGGTATCGTTATTAGCAATTGGTCCCTTTATGAAATCGAGAATTTTGTATATTTTTTTTTTTTCATTCAAATAACGTCTTTAATCAAAATTTACGCAATGACCAATTTTCTAAACATCTGGCTGATGTTTTTTCGGAAGTAGTCTAAAATTTAGTGGTAATCATTTGAGTGATTTATTAATATTTGTTAAAAAATGAGGAAAAAATCCATTATAAGAAAATTGAATACTGTAATACACCAAATTTTTCCATTATATGTGAAATTGGTAATACAAAAAATTCCGGAAATAGGAATATTTGTCCATCAATATCCCGATGTAACAGTGGCGACCTCTGGTTCACCAACAAGTGGAGCTAATTACGTAAGAACATGTTGTGACGAACGTACTAAAAAAGTACCACGAGCGCGTAAACATTTATGAACGATTATTCGATCTAATATCTGACGATTCAACGAATGCCATATTACGAGTCCCTCGGTGCTCGCTTTACATCGTGATCTCGTTTGCGAAGTATGTATTTTTTTTCAATCCATATATGGTTCGTATACGTAGCGAAGTGAGTGTCCAAAAGCGTGGCACAGTCGCGTGTGTTTAGAAAGTTGGGTACTTGGAATATCTCGGTACATAGACAAGATTTTATTAGATCTTGGAGAGGCGCTAAAATTCGTGTCCTACAACTAAAATCTGCTGAATTCTCTGTCAATTATTTATATATAAAAAGTATGTAATTGATGGAACGTTATATAATCGATAAAACTTTACTACATTCAGTACAAATGCGTAAATCATGCGAGGGATGAAAAGAAAACATGACAATTTCCGTCTGGCGAGAAAGTTGTATCGTATAATCTTTCATATTTTATCGATTCACAGACCGTAAATCGAATAAACTTTGACTGAAACTGGAGGACTCGAATGAAAGTCTTCAATCGTTAATTACATTGCAAATAGTCGTTAGGAAGTAATTGCTCTTGTTAGTAAAAAATTGAATACACGAAGACAAATTTAACGATTATGCTTAATTGCCATTCTTAAACGAATTGGCATTCGTATTTTTTTGTTATAATGCTGCAATGGCGAAATAAGAAGAAAAAACTGTGGTTAATATTGTTGGTTGGAATTCAATGAGATTTAGGATCGATTATGAAAGTTCTTAACAGCCCGGACACTCTATGTAGATAAATACGAGTCTCGTCAAACGATTTGAACGCTAGATTACATGAAATATTATCACAGTCATTGAGGTAGTAAACTTGCACCTTTGTACTTCGCAGCTTCATTTATATGAACCGGTAACACTTAAACGTGGCATAGCTCATTCACTCACTTTCTTTGAATTATATATACAAATATATTTATTCGAATACACATCGTAATGGTTAATTCGTTGGAGATGTATTGCTGTATATTACAGTGCTGTAAACCCGACATGAATTATGATCGTCCGTCACGGCAGTGGATAATACATTTGCGCATTGGATTCGTACGAAAGGTAAGCACATTTCGACAATTTGTCAGTCGTAAAATTGCGGGAATAATAATAATAACAAATAAAGTTCGTACCAGCTTCGAAACAGTACATCGAACGATTAGGACGAGTACAACCTTCATCAGGGATGTCGAGCTTCAGTGGAAGAAGATCCTTCAAACCGTACTCGGAAAAGACTGGATTCATGCGCAGCAAACCACCGTAACCTGTCCGAAGTTTCCTGCAAAAGGCCATTGACATTTTTAGAATGTTACTCACATGGATAAAATTGAACTTGGATTAATAAAATGAAAAAAAAAATCTTCGAAATTTAGAAATTGTTATAGAATTTGTTTTGATACGATAAAAAGTTCGTTGTGCTCAGAAAAAATAAACCGTTTGGATCAAGCATCGCTTGAATAACTTTTGCAGTATTTCGTAAATTTTTCCCCATCTCCGTTTGCTCACAGAATATATTAAGGATTAACGCCAAATAATTCAATCGAAAATCTGGTTTACGATCTATATAGCAGTGCTCGATCGCGGATTGCTCGGTCACGTGAAGGGATAATCTTTGGAGCTCAAACATTGAGAAGTGTTGAGCAACGATCGATGGTATTGGAAAAACAGAGCACGTAACTCAACATACGTACAGCGAGAGTAGAAGCTTCGCGCGTGTGTTCACTGTTTTTTTTTTTACTCGCGCGCCACAAATGTATAGAACGAAAACTCGAGCAGAATCACGAGTCATACGCTGTGATTTATTGTTCGTAGTGTACGATGACGTAACGTGGTTCTGAGACCCGTTGAATCTCTGAAATTTTGCGAGCGACACGCCGCCGAGATAATTGCCGAGACTTTACGATTTTTTACGGATGACGTCATCGTATATTTATTTTAATACTTGAGAGACTTGAACCTAATTATTAGAGACAATATTGGTAAATATTGAGTTCAGCAAGAGGCGAAGTAAATTCGCGATATTTCATTATATCTTGAGTGATTGTTCCGAACGTTAGCGCCACGCAAAATACGCGGGTGACTCGCACTAACAAGCTAACATTACGAAACACGCGTATTCACGCTTTTCTTGAAGTCCATGTTCGGACGCGAGTCCTCAGTTCGATCTGGATCGGTCGTTAAAGTCGAGAAATTTATTTATTACCCACGTTCCCCAATCCCAACTATTCTAATCCTAACTAATATTATAAATGCGAAAGTGTGTTTGTTTGTTTGTTTGTTTGTCCTTCCTTCACGCTCTAACTAAGCAACTAATCGACTTCATTTTTGGCATAGAGTTAGTTGAAAGGACGGAGAGTAACATAGGCTACTTTCAGCCCTGGAAAAACATCAAATTCCCAAGGGAAGCCGCGGATAAAAGCTAGTTGGTGATGAATCAATAAGACAAACCCATAATTAAATCGACGAATTCATTTGCCTCTCAAATTCAATAGGATAATTTTTTAAAAGCGTTCAGTTTTAACGAACAGTACCAATATTTTCTTAGTCATTTAAAAAATTAAGCACAATTAAATTTTGTCTTATTACTACCTCGCGAATGTCTCAGATATTCCGTACACCGTATTTCCATCAAGAACGCCGGTTAGAAGATTAAATGGCACACGTGAGCCGAGACGGCAGCCGGGTCTTGCAGCTGGAAAAGCTCTCACGAAATCCATACATCTTACACCGAATAGTCTGTAGAAATAATCGTCCTCGGGAATAAGGATCTCGTTGCAATATGGATTTTTCTGATGGGGCGGTCGGTTACAACATTCTTCCGGATCATTTCTGTTCATTGGATCTAATAGTGTGAAAAAATAACGTTACACGATAGCTTACACCGAATTATGAATTATTTATAAACTCGTACATGGAGAAAACATAATTAGGCCAATAAAAAAATGAAACATTTATTTTTTGCTCATAATTAAGTTTACCAAGAGGAGTTCCTGTGAGGGTGTAATCGTGATCCATAAATTGACCCCATGCAATGACCATAACGGTTCCAGCATGATCGTGAAAACCTTCGTCAGGATGCATAGTTCTTGATACCACTCGCGCGAGTGGCAGATCATTACCGGTTATCGATATTCTCGGTGCTGAGAGGCCATCGGGGAATGCTGGATCGAGCAGTCTGTAGAAATGGAAACTTAGTTTAAAATATGTATCGATCTTTACTCATTTTTTTAACCCTCATTGTATTTCTTTGGATTTTTAAGTTTGGATTATTAAATCGAAACGATTATCTCTCTTTGGTTCAGACAAGAAATTACAAGTTCGAATGTTTGCGTGACTTCGGGCCCTATGAAGTAAAAATGAATTGCGCAACATGTATCTTTGAGTTTTTCGTTTCATCTGATTCGCGCAAGATGCAACTGACAGTATTTGTAAACCGGTAATTTTTATTGGTATACGTGAGGAAAGAGGGCAGTAGAGAGCCCCGGAGTATACGCCCTTACACCGAAAATTGCTCCCACGTGTTTCGCTCAGCAGCCAACTGTTGCACGCGTGCCGAGATCTGGGTCATCGGGGAAAGTATTAAGCGTCTCTCACTTTTTCGAGGTACAAGAGCGGAGAGAACAGGAGAGAAAATAGTCGATGTGCGAGAGAGTCGCAAAGCGATTTCGCGGGAGGAACGAGAGTACGATGTATTGCGGGCTCTCGCGTATACCGTTCAGTCATGAATATTCATTATTCCTATACGAGCAATGTCTCAACTTTATTTTTTTTTATTCATCATAGCTACAAGAGTCTTTCAATTAGGATCAAAACACTTTCGTGCTGCGGGCGAATTTACGAGACGATTAGGAATTATCTAGAATGCTACTTAAGTTTTTTTCTTCTATCTTCATACCTTGGATACTTAGTGACGTTTACGTTTGAAAAATTCGACATTTTTGCACGTTTTTTTTTCGCAACGTAAAAGCAATTTCTATGGTTTCCTCTATAATTAATATAGGAAAAATGTGATTAAAAATATCCACGTTTTTTTACCGTTCATGTGGTACAACGTTTCTTATCGTAATTATGGATTTAAAAAAAAATATAAATACACGTTGTTGGAAGGAAAAAACCGTTAGAGGAATGTGATAAATTTTCGCTCTCAATAGAAAAAAATAAGGTCGATGGTTCTCCTTGTTACTCGAAGATAATGCTATATCAGTGGATCGCCATGAAATTATATCTTTCGAGGCCCGTATTAAAATACACGTCTACAGTACTTCGATACATTGGATCGGAGAAAAAAACATTTACACACAATCACTCTGCGAGAGTGGCGATAAGTTAAAAAAAAATCCATGAGAAAGACTGGTGGCTGTCTACTGATCGAGTAAAGTTCAGCTTTACTGCTTGCTGCCATTCTTCACAAGAAAGACTTTAAGTATAGACACGCAAATGAAACATTATTAACCGACTTTTCTACATGCACTTGGACAGGAAAATCGTATGCATAAATAAAAAATCATTCTCTTTACTTTATCGAAATAACAGTAGATCACGGCGCCTTTGAAGAATCGAAGGTCGATCAAAGAAATGAAAGATATCCTTGAGTCTCTTGTCCCAAGTCATTTGTCTTTCGACAAGTTCTCTAGACTTAAGGAGACTATGTATCCCCATATGAGTTTTTTTTATCATTCTTACTTCCTGCCTTTTTGATTGTCACTAACTATTATTGGGACTGGCTAAGAAATAGCCATTCATTTTCTTTAAACTTGTTCACTAATTGTTTTTTCAATTTATCTGTGCACTGATTCGACTACGAGAGTCATTGTAATTTGATTTTAAGTAAATGTCTATTTTTCGGACGTTCGTGTACGTTCTTAACATTGACTTTTTGTAAAATAATGGATCGTAGGAACAGTGTTCGTCCTTGATCGAAATTCTATATAAATTCCTTCGATGAATATTGTCCAGGTGAACATTCATCGGTTAAAATGGGTGCGCAGAAATCTTTCTCTCGGGAGAGAGTTCTTAGCGGTATAGAATCCAAAGGATAGCTACAATTAGCCCGAGGTGCTAGAATTTCATATAATAAATCGTGTCAGTCTATTATCATTATTGCTATTAATTTATCCCGTAGTTCGCGAGTGCGTGCTCTTAATGATCTTTCTGAAGCTGAGTTTACGGACGATCTTACGTATAAACAGAATAGAGAATGACTGTTCGAGAAGTTTTCGTTCTTAGACATCGAATGATTATCAGGAAATGGTAAAAAGTGACTAATGTGAGTGTGACAAAAAGATATCATTGTTAAATCCGAGAGTAGAACAAATTGAAGACAGAATTGGATAAATTAGGTAACAAAATATTAAAAGTACATTATGGCTTGCAGAAATTTAAATCCCTGTAAGTCTCCGTTCTGAAAAAATGCATTCGAAATTCGAAAAAGAGTAGAAGCAATTAAAGTTTTACCTCGAAAACGGTGATAACGTTGCGCCCCAAGTAGGATTCGCCAGATTGGTACAGAGGCCGTCATAACGACGATACTTTCCGGGACGACATTCCACGTCACTGAGAAACGAGGGACAGACCTCCCGAATGAGGGTCTTTGACGTATCAATTAGTGGTAAACTCTTCTGGATTTCCTCATACGTCAGTCCATATCTAAATCGAAAGAAAGATTTTTCTCACAATTTGTGTAAAAAATAACCGTTGGTGCGAATTTTGTTTTTTTTTTAATCTTGTTTCAAATTTAAGGTTTTGACGTTTCTATTTCTTGACTATTTTTTATAATGCACTTTTCATCCCTATCTACAAATTTCTTCGAAGCATATTTTTTTAAACATTTATGAGGAATAAAATACTCACGTTTGAGCGAGACTGGTTGAAATATCGAGAAGTAATTCACCGACAGTAGCCAAATCTTCCGGTCTCCATACATCAGTGTTGGCTTGTGCGACGTCTTGATAAAATTGAGAAAAATTGTATACGGTAATTAAAATAACTTTTAATAATAATGCGATTTAGTCATCGTA
>JABSMR010014362.1:0-10742 GCA_018902295.1 Dusona sp. PSUC_FEM 10030013 | reverse complement strand
CTCTCTCTCTCTCTCTCTCTCTCTCTCTCTCTCTCACTCATATTTCTTTCTTTCCCTCTTATCACCCTGTGCAAAGTATTGCCGGGAGAGTAGAAGCTTTCCATTCGCTCCCACATAATCTCGCTTCAACGTCCTTTTTTTCACGGGTTTCTCCTCGTCCTCCGAGTTCTACGGGAAAGATTGCGGGAACCGCGAAAATTCTACCATTCAGCGTAACCTTATGTACGTATGTATACATAGCCATTCTTTCGTACTGTAACGTATTTAACTATACATATGTATAAGCGCTCGTGAAACCCCTGTCGGTTGCTCGGGCTTGCGAAAGGCTTTGCCAGCAAGGAATGTCTATAAATTTTCCGAGAGAAATTGTCACAAGAAATATGGAATATTGAGTGGGGTCGAACCTGCGGTTCACTCTCTATCTTCCTATTCCTCTTATTTACTTGCACCAGTTTCTCCGATTCCTACCAACGTACGGAGTTTTTTATTTCTTGTTTATTTACAGCAATATCGATGATGATGATAAAAATAATAATTGATCAGTAAAACAAACTTACTTCCAAGTCAAGTTCAATCGTAGTTCTAGGCAGTGCCTTTTCCGCAGAGATCTTATCGTAGTAACCCTAATCGCATGCTGGTGTCACCAGAAAAAATTTTAAAGTGAAACAAAACTAAAACAAAATAAGCCGCACCACCACTGCAATAATGATTCCTTGCTATGGTACATGCTTTAATTCCTCCAAAGTAACGCCGCATTCTTAGGGCCTAGGAAGTCCTATTTGTGGGCATTTGGATGGAGGTCTACTACGATCTGTGTTTTTTTTTATATAATAAACATTGCAAATTACTATAATTGTATTCCACGTGAATAAGCTAAGAAATAATACGAATGAATGTTTCACATTTCGTATTATTGCTATTCCAATTCAGTTGTCATATATTTGATCAAAATCGAAGGTTCAGAAGTTTTTAAATAATCTCTAAGACCACGAATTAGTATATTTTTATAGTCTAATAAAAAGTTCAAGTTTAAATCTTATCCGTACTGTTTTAAATGAAAAATGTGACAGCTGGAGCAAATTTTGATGTAATGAAATGTAAGTTATGTCTTTTTGCTGCTCAGCAAATTCACGTATATCCAAGATCCATAGAGTTTCAAAGTAGAACTGTAAAGCTTTCGTACTGTACATTAAAAGTAGCTGCGGACGAAGTGAAACGCACGGAGACCGTTTTCTTGCGACAGTTTTACAAAGTGCTGTGAGAAATAGGAGCAGAAGTAGAACCGAGAGATAAATGTACTGAGTTGTCCAGCAGCACTTATGTCAAAACTTCAATTTATCCTTGACAGGCGATGAATATATAATAATAAGTCGGTTAGTGTGCACGCCACATAAAGAGAAGTCTTTGCATATGTTTTTATATGTAAAAATATACGTGTGTAAACCATTTATTCGAAAGTGTAATTCCACGCCGTTCATCAAGTTACCTCCCATACAAATACACACAAGTAAAACTATATTTTCATAGGATCTCTGTATATGTCCTGCAGCAGTTGCCTTTGCTTCTGTAACCTCATTAGCTTTTTTTGCACCCTTTAATATTTCTCACCTAGTTTCATGCGTACTGTATAGTACAATTCCGTCGATCCAGTACAATTAAAACCCGCTACAACCGAATTTTAACCGTTTCGAGAACTGGAGCAAAGGAAAAATAGAGGGACATGAAACAAGGTTATAACTTTATTTACAGTATAAATCCTGCTTGAAGGAATATGAACCCTTGATTTGAATATAAATCCTTGAATTATACCAAGCATAAATATACATTTTATTATTTTATGTGTAATATCTAAACTTTTCGTTAATTACACCAAGCTGTTTAGTCGCATTTAATATAGATACTTTATTCGCAGATTTTCGTAGGAGGCATTTACAGTGCTTCATCCAATCGCCATAATAAATGGAATTTCTCACATTGGAATGATAAATGTTAAAAAATAACATTCGCTCGGTTCGATTGGAGCAGTTTTTAATAGTAAGTCGAATATGTTCATAATAATGCGTAATAAGTTATTTAACGATTCAATGAATATGGGTGAGAAAACATTCATATAAATTTAGGAACTTCTTTAACGGGCTACATCTACCTGAAGGCCCGAAAAAAATAGCTAAATTCCGATTTTCTTTTTCTGGGAAACGGTTGGTGAAAAACAAACGCATTTTTTTAAACACAAAAATACATATGTTGAGAGCCTTTAAAAACAATCACTCAAAAATACAGAAAAACAAGAAAAATGTGGCCTCCAGCAAATGATGAAATTTTTTTCGCAACGTTTCGCGGTGGACACGCTCCAGCTTAACCCCTTGACTGGTAGGCCCGCCATATGGCGGGCAGATAACATCGCTTCCAAATACCGTCCCCAGTGAAGGGGTTAAACGGTCCATCTGAAATCTAAAAAGGTAACGGGTTATTTGAGTTAACAATAAATACGAGGCGGTGACGTTCGTCGGTTTTTAAATTCATTTTTTTAACAACGTGGCGACGAAATGAAACTCGAGGATATAAAATCTGTAAAAAAAGTCGACATTTTTAGGTAACTGTCAAAAGATGAAGATCGATTTCAGGAAAGTGAGATCGTCAACGATGTGTCTCATGGTATTTTCTGTAAATTTGGAAACAATCCAATAAGTGGTTCTCGAGATATCATTTACATCGATTTTGAAAACGGTGTGTTTGGACCGTTCAAAATTGTAGCTGATTCAATTTTGGGAGTATTTCAATCTCATTTTCACGGAATATAGCTAAAAGGTGATACTATCGAATAAATATATTTTTGGAAAATGCAATTTTTTGACTCTTGTATCAGTGACTTTTATATTAGTCTTAAAAATAACAATGCAATTTTCTACTTGTAATTTCAAACAGAATTTGAAACTATTGGAGAAACATTAGAGATTTAATATAAAGCAATAAAATAGGAGAATATATATACATTGTTTGAACATCAATCAATACTCAATTTATTTGAATTTTTGTAGGCTATACTTATTAAGGATTTGCATAAATTGAACTGATTTAATCGTATATCTATGGGCATCCGATGATCAATCAATGAGGACATTGAAAAATTCTTATTATTCAAACCGATTATTTCAGGAGATACTTATTTTGTCCATTGATTCTGTCAATAAAAACTCGAATCGAGCACTTTAGCACAATCATTAAATATTCATGGAAAAGAGACGCGCGTCATAATAAATTTCCTACGAACCGGCCAAAATATTTCGTCCAAAAATGGAATAATTTTAAATGAACACTGACGTCAGCTTAAAGCTTTTGCCTACCGTGCAAATTATTTAGAGCCATGCAGATACTCAAACACGTTGCCTTGAAAGGGTTAATAATGAAAGTCAACATCAATGTAAATAAGAATTAATATGCATCTACGGGTGTACATTTGTGTTAATGTTTGTGTGCGAGAACGACAGCTAATCGGCAGGAAGCCTGAATATTGGCTCATGCAATATTGAATCCTTTAAAATAGGTCGGAAGACTTCATGGCTCTCCAAAATCTCTAGAGTTTCCTGTTGTGGATATTAATTTTCTCTATGTCACGAATTCAAATATCGATTTCCATTACAGGTGAAAGGTCCCAAATAGTTTCTATTCGAATTTGCGAAGCAAGAGGTGGAAATTTATATTGATTACGAGAATAGGTGCGATTATCCAAACTGGAAAAAAATTTCGCTCCATAGCGGCGAAATAAATAACAATTTGGATTTTCGAAAAATAGATCAATTATCTTAACTAGCTTTAATCGAAGACTTAGTTGTATTTCAGGTGTTTAATTAATAAAGATATTCAATATGCCTAACGAAAGACTTTGGAATGATTAGTAAATTAATTGCTCTCCAAGAATTAAGTCCGTACACTTTGTACGGGTTCGAAATGTTCAAAGGATGTGAATGATGACTTTTCCTAATAAATTTCAATTTCGTACTGAAGGTAGGGTCATACCTACTTTCATATGTAGATAGGAAGGTAGCTTCATTTTCATATTTTAAGGATGCATTACACGTATGCTTCCAGCCAAACTTTGTACCCGATCAGCATATCAGTACTTTTTTGCGTTTCGAGATTTCCTGATGAAATTCTGCCACCCTCCAACTGTCATTGATTTTCAAAAAGTGATAAAATCGAGAGTTTCGTAGCAAATTATTCGAACGAATTGTATTAATTAATCAGATAATTATCGTTTCCGCTCTGTGCGCTGAATGTGCTGATGTTCGGAATACGTGCAAACGTTTCAAATTTTCACATTATTTTTTTAAACACTTTTTTACAATGCGTACATTTTTTGCATATTCTTTTATTCTGTTTTATGTTCGTGCCATGCCATAGAACACGTAGTTTTAGAAATACCACATTGGTACAAATTGAAAAATAATCGTAATTTCAAACAAGAGCGGAATAGAAAATAGTACGTGCAAGACAGTTCGATTAAAGTTCTGTACTAAGATTTACTTGAGGTACAGAAGTGGCTTCATGGAGACTCCTTAGTTTATACGAATCTATGTAGCTTCCGGTAACTTGTTCTTTTTAAATATCTTTGATATTAACTCCTTTTTTAACACTGTACTTTGTATTTCATTATCGAATTACTGTTGCTTTCAAATCACAGTTACCAGTAAATTCATATGTAAATCTCTATCCGTAAAGTGTATAATCAGAAATAACGAATCGTGAATGGTAATCATTTTGGAAGAAATTAATGTCCATAGTTTTGTTTCATTCACGAAATCTCATGGCTCTTAAATCGCAATTTTTCGATTCTACACTCCATACGGAGCAATAGCAACATAATTTTGAGAAAAAGAAAGCAACTTATGGTGAGAAAAAATATACATATTCTAAGTACTACCAAGAAAAATACTTGTCACGAAGTATATTTTCTAAAATACGAGCTCGCGAATATATTGATCGATTTTAATTCCAACGATATGTTGGATGACACGCTTGTGCATGTCATGACAAGTGCGTATAGAATTCTGATGGCTTTGCAAGTGACCTATAGTTACCAGGGGAAACGGGGAGAAACGAAGGTCTTTGCGATATATATGTACGCGGCAGGAGAGCTTTCTCACGAATTGCGCTTAACGGGAGCGCTAGAAACGTCTCTGCGTATAAATTATTAGTCGATATTTCAGGGTTGACGTCACTTCCTGCAATGTGCCGGCTGGCTTCCGACGAATGATGGATGCTAGACTACTCTCGCTCCGTTCGGCCATCGCTTACACTCTACACTCTCGTCTATCGGCCCCCTTAAATTGTCTCCACCCTGTCGACGTCATTTCACTCGCGTTGTTCACCTATAGCTCTCTTGCTTTTTCTCTTTTGATTTACAAGATTTATACAGCTAGTCGTATCTCGACTCGAATCTTCGATTTATTCCCTTACTATTTGATACAATTCTTTGTGCCGTTCGAATGCAGCTCGAATTTCGTAAACCATTCATGTTAAAACATTCTTCGCAGTAAAGTTCGCGTTGATTTAAAGAAACAAATACCATTTGTATTTATTTCTTATTTTAGAGTGATTTTGTTTATTTGTAGTTTATTTGTTTGTTTATATTATAATTTCACTAATCATTTTTAAGTGGAGTCGAACATACATTTGCAATATATTTTTTAGATACTTATACCCTATTCATAAATAACCATCATATTTATAATATAATGGTTACTCGTTTTGCTGAAGGTTCATCATGAACGTACATAGAATTGTCGGATATATAATCTGTTAGAGAAAGTTCTGCTACGACGGGATCACTTTCGAATTGGTAAAAATATCAAAAAAAATTCGTTTATCTTAGTTGAAAAAGTTTCTCCGATACTTCGTCAAGTTATATCCAAGTTTTTCAGAAGCAACGTAAGAACTCTTGAAGATCTTGCTTTTATTTTGAGTTCGTTTTCATCTGGTTGCTATAATATTAGCAACAAAACTAATATCGGAATCTTTTAGTTGTAAGAAATAAATTCTTAAATTTTGTAAAGATAACAATAAGAACAGGTGATATGAGATTTTCATGAAATATTTTTCAAATCCTGCCGGAATGTTTTCGAAATAAGTGTATAGAGGACTAAAACTGCATGCTGTTGATTACTTTGATTTGCATTAGCATTCGAAAAATCGTTTAAATTTGCACTAACTCACTCGTGGCTATGTAACGACAATTATTAATGATATTGTGCGAGAAAAGATTTTGAATATGAAAAAATAGTAGAAAGCGTAAAGCAGATATAAAGAAGAAGTGCAAAAAGTCGTTGAGAGTGCTCGGGTGATAAGCGGGGAACTTTCGCAACCGCACGAGGTCGATAAAGGACTGTGGATATCAGCAGAATGCAGGGCGGAAAAAAGAGTATAGACGGAAAATAAAGGGAGAAAACGAATGTCCTTTGCAAGGGCCGAAGAACGTGGGAAAAAATACGGTTCTAGCGAGATAAAAAATCATTTTTCAGTCATCTTTGCGGCTTTACATAGTTAATCTTGTAATATATTTGCATCGTAAAACAGAATAAACATTGTACAAAAGGTTGTTTAGTTATTATTATTAATTAAGATTTATTGTCATGATTTTTAGCCAAAATGAAAAGAAAAACAAAAACTAGCTTGCGTCATCGTTTAGATTTATTTTAAAGGATCAGAATTTCACGAGGCAGATTATTCAGTCCGATATACATGGACGATTTTTTTCCCTCCGAAAACAAAGTTTTCTACACTGAGATGAAGCAGAATGAAATGAGTTTTAAATGAGCATTAAACTCGTTGATCCTTGCTCAAAACCCATTTCATGTGATATGAAATAGCCCATCTTTATATATATATATGTATATATAAATATAAGCCAACCAACCATTTCGTAACTCCCTTTCATTTATAGCTGCAGTAGTTGGTAACGGCGTTTCTGCAAAAAAAATGGACTCGTGCAGTCACGCGGACTGATCGAATAGATGGTCGCTAAAGTGAACGAGGAGGGAAGGAGAGAACGAGAGAGAGAGTGAGCGAGAGAGAGAGAGAGAGAGAGAGAGAGAAAGCCTCTAGGGCTGAAAGTTCAGTTGAGTTTTTCCCTCATATCGCGTATAAAAAATCGCAATAGTCGCCAAAATGGTTTTTTTTTACGATGGGCAGAACGGGCGTATTCCATTCGTGAAATAATCAACTGTCGTACTCGATGTGTGTATACGTGCGTTAGAGTTGTTCAATTTTCACTTCGATCATTTGTCTAACAGTGCTATTATTGCATCTGTAGTGCTCTGCTAGTGTCGTGAACTTTACTCGACGTTTTTCCCATCCCCTCAGAAATAACTCGGAAATAGTGAGAAAAAAACAACATTTTCCTTTAACTTTTAATTGACATCGTATTCAAAACTGTGTAGAAATGGGAGGAAATTGAATTGTTAAATGAAAAATATGGACAAACGTTTTGAGAGAAACATATAAAAAATGGGACCTCCACAACTCGTAATTAATCTGGCCTGTTAGTTCGACATTTCACGGTTGATCGTGTTTTGTTTAACCCTGCCAGTCTCGTGACAACCGACCCATCAGTTAAATTGATAGGGATTACATTTTTTTAATCTTGCAAACAACATAACTCGTGCTTTTACGGAGCCATTGACAATTACCATAAAAACTGGACCCCACCGATGGTTCAGAGATTTATTTTATTCTATGTTAGCATGTACCATGCTTACGAAATTTACCATTTTTTTCCTTGGACGCCTCCGTAAAATAAATAAAAATACACGCATTGCCCAAGGGAAATGCGGGAGAAGAATGGACAGCAACAAAGAGGTGGATGGGAGAAAAAGCACTTTGCATAGGTTTCCGAGGTACTCGAAGTTAGTTAAAAGTCAGAATATTGTTACAAATTTACATTGCAAACTCGTACGCCCTTCGGCCAAACGGACGCAAGAGTTCTCTCATGATTTTGGCTCAAATTACCGAAAATAGATATAAAAGAAAAACGCAACATCATATGAAACTGGCCAAAGCGTAAGTTTTTCGTAACAGTCCTGGATTTACGGAGTCTGTTCTATTGTAGAGTTGTTACTCTTATAATTCTTTCCTATTTTTTTTTTTTTTATCAAATCTTCAATGAAAATGCAAAACTCAACTGAAACTCAATATGCGTGCGTAAAAACATAATTTCGTCAATTTCTAACCTCATTGTTTTAAAGTTATATGAATTTTGTAATCGCGAGACTCTTTCGGGTATACATTCGATCGTGCTTAAAAACAAACAATGAAGGATAAAAAGAAAGAAGAAAGAAACGTGGGTTTCTTCAAAAACCCGAACGGAACGGAGGTACGAGAAGTGAAAGGACGACTTAAAATTCCCTTCACGCCTTCACATACGCTATTGTCTCGATGTTTGCAACGAATTTGCTTACGTGCCTGAATGTATCGTAGTGCTTTCCGGTTTATAAATAAGTAGAGAATAATGTTTTTTCCGGTCCTTGTTCTGTTGCGGTACTGCATTTAGACCGGCCGCTATTAGATGCGAAAATGTGGTGTTGACGCCGATTTTTGGCATGACACTTTTAAAGCTACGCTAGTTTTTTATCTCTGATGGTTCTGTTTTTATTATGGCACAGAGAGGGCAACAGCGAGAGAGGGGGGAAAAGGAAGAAACAGAAAGTAAATGATATACAAGGCAAGATAAGTGACCTAGTAAGAAGTAAACCGCGAAAAATGTAAAAGCTGAAGAAAAGTCATCACAAATAACACTCATGAATATTCGTATTCGAGGACAAATTCGGAATTGTTGCTCCAAAATACTCCAAAATAAGATTTGAATCCATGTAGAAATAGAAAATGGCAGAAGCAATTATGTGTGACCAATGAAGCACGAGATTATTGACAAACTTTATTTCTGGAACTTTTGCACTGGCAAGCCTCCCACAAGTGCAATCCTGTATTTGCTTTTGTCGCGCTCTATGTCCTAAAACAAAACCATAAAAGAAATTTTACTATTCCAAAAAATGTAGTAAAAAAAATACAAACGTTTTTTTTATTTAAAGAAATCAAATAGTTACACTTTTATTTAAAAAGTCGCTCACTTTAAACATTCGTTCAAAAATTATAGAAACTTACCAAATTAAAAAAAAAAAATCAGAAATACAGATCGAAAATTAATTTTTTGAAAGAAAATCTATTTTTTTTGACAAACAAGTGTATAAAACCGAATATTTTTTACAGATTTAATGTAGTTTTTTGTTCTAAAAATACTACGATGAAAACTGCGTAAAGTTTGTATAAATCATTTTTATTTGAATTTTTAGACAAATTCGAAAATTTAGTCAACTGTAACGATCAAAGAAATCATCAAATCATATAATTCGCTAAAACCGTCTGCGTATTTATTGGATATAAAATATCTGTAAAAAATTCACGAGACTCAGGAGGAGTCAAGATTGAGAAATGTAAAAGCGGAACGAAATGCCTCAGATTTGAGTTACGTACTTGCTGCATAAGCATTATGGCTTCTTGACCGATCGATTTACGATCATACATATAGTATAAATCTGTGTTTCTCATAGGCACACTAGACAGCACCAACCGAAGCCCCCCGGGAGTTCACACAATGTTTACGGGATTAAATAATTATTCGCCTTCATGAACATCCGTCGTGTTACTAGTGTTCATGGACGAGGCTGGTGTGTACGGCACACAGAATACGATTGACCAGCAAGCAGTGCAGATTACAAGCAGAACAAATCGATGTTTCGATTCAGCTAGAACCAAGAGATAATCTAGTCTGTCTACTCATTGCATGTAACAATGTTTGTGGATTGCTCATATACAATGATTCAACCAAATAAGGCGTTTCTAAATATTTGTTGTATATTTCGACACATATTTTTCACAAAAACCTTACAATCCGACTTGACGTCCTTATAGGAAGAAATTTCTTTATGAGATTCACAGTAACGGGATTCACAATGATAATTACAATTATATTATCGATTATTCATGTAGTAGTTCGACAATCACCTTGTAAATATTTCGTTTGAAATGTGTGTCACATTCTTGAACTAGAATTAATCAATTAAAAAGGATAGAATATAAATTACTCTTCTACCTTTGAGTCAGGGATCATCCGTTCACTTAGGGATGGACGCCACGTCTCTGTGGTGGTTAAGGAAGGATTTACGTTCATCTGGGATTAGGTAATAAAATAACCAAGTGAGTAATATCGAGTTACAGTGTCATTACTTACATTTTATTATAGAAATTTTACTTTCTTTTCTGTAAGGACCAACGTGTTGAAATATTATCAAAATTTCTAATAATATTTGTTATATGAGGTAACGTTCCATCGTGATATCAAAAAGCAAATCATTTTTGTTTCAACAATCTTCACTTATTTACTAAGATAACTGTTTGGTCACCGTTTTTGTTAACGATTTTTGAAAAATTATTAGTCTGAGAATTCTGCAATTGCCACATTTGTGACCTCAATTAATGCTGCATTTATCGAATACCAGATAACGTAGATTTAAGACAAAAATTTGGTCCAGCTTCTTCCAAGTAACCTTTGTTTAGCTCCTTTGAGGCTGGATTTTGAAAAACCTATTCTCAATGGGTTTTTACGTCATGGAAGAATATACTTCCTGAATTGTTTCCTACCAGATCTGGGTGTTTGAGAACGTTGCCATGATGAGTCAGTCAGACAACAT
>JABSMR010014351.1:0-10744 GCA_018902295.1 Dusona sp. PSUC_FEM 10030013 | reverse complement strand
TTTTATTGTATATTCCGAAGCTCCGCGTAGGTAAAAACATGTGAATTTAGTAATTCATTTGATCAATTTAATTGATCAAATCAATCAGCATCAAATGATGAACAGAATCAATCTCATATTCATTTTTTGGAATTTTACATAATAAGTAAAAGGCGCAGAGGCTAAAAAGGTGTCGAATAATATTCGCACCGATGTCTACAAAAATTCCAAGTTGTAAGTTTCATAAATTGCTGTGACAACGAAAGCTTGAGACTTTACCAGTGACGGGTATTGCCTGAAAATGGACAACTTTATTCCTGTAATTTTGTGACTTTTTGCAAAACCCATTTTATTTCAAACGATAGAGAAAATATATTGTATATTTTTTTCAAAAACCGATCGTAATCGACGTTTTAGAGAGAAGCAAAACAAACTCCGATTTTAGTCGGAATATAAAAATCCTGTCTTTCATACATTGGACGAATCGCAACTTTGGTGTTCCGTAGTAGTTGCTGTCGAACGTTGGGTCATCGTTTTCATTTTATCTCTGTTATAGGACTTATTCTCTTCATGAATTAATCATTCGATATGAACGATCATTTTTTAGGATGGAACCTTCAGTCTCGCAGACTTTCTGGATGCTTTCAGCGAACATGAAGTACAAAGGGTTCTTCGAGCTTACGAAAACAGTGTTACAGTAGATATTAATTGTGCGGGTGTCGGCGAATGGTCGACTTCACGACTTTCCAAGGAGGCTTGCACTCGGTAAGTACCATTTGAATTTTTATTTCATCAGGAGTATTCCGGAAAGATTCGGTTTCATTTATTGTTATATTCAAAGAAATGTATTCGAGAAATTACTCTGAAAATAATGAAACGAAAGGGACAATACTTGCCTCCAAGGACTATCGCGAGAAAAACGAAGATTATCATTGAACTAAAGAAAACATTAAATGCAAATAAACAACATCGCTTCTTGGCCATGAGAAGTTTTTGCAGAATAACTAACTGTTGCCGTTAGTTAAAATGTTGTTTTGTGAATGAAAAATTTGCAATGTGTTGAAAGAACTTTTCCAAACGAGTTTTTGCAAAGAAAAATGTGGTTTTTTCTTCTTCATTGCTTTTCAATTAATACCATTTTGGTTCACAGCTCTTGTCGTGTAAGATTAAATCCGGACGACGTGCTCACTGCTGGAGTTCCCGCAATAACAAGTTTTACAAGCTACGTCGGTCAATATCTCGTGTCCCAAACACTGGATCAACTGATGGAGCCATCTGATGTAGTTGGCAATATTAGGTTCAGTCATCCGACACTTTACGTCTTCCCCGGTGGACAGGGTGATGCTGCTCTTTTTGGTATTAACGGCTTCAACATGCTGGTCGACGGAGGCTTCGCCAGGAAAGCGTGTTTCTGGGATTTCGCAAGGCATCTTGACCGCCTCGACGCAGTTTTAATGACGAGGATTAATAACAGCAACGTTGGCGGTATGTCGAGTGTTCTACGTAAAAAGAGGGAGATGCACGTGTATCCACAAATCGGACATTTCTTTTGCAATTTAATTGTGAGTACAAAGCACTTTATTATGTTTTTTTATTGCATGTTGATCTATCGATGAAATTGCGGTTGAATCACACACATTTCCGTACAAAATGTGAAAATTGTCGTACAAATAAAAAAAAATGACAATAATTCAATTCTCCGACATACAGGAAAGAAAAAACTTGAACTCACCAGACGGTGACAAAGATCTGGACCCATTGATCTTGAATCTCACCGATATCGGTCACGAGATGATGGTCGACTTGAGGCACATCAATCTCCGTGCTCACCCATGCTACAGAGATCCAAATCCTATTAATCTCTATCATAAAGTTGGTCACGGGACTTTAGACATGTACGTTTTAAGCCCCAGCAAAGACAGCCGCGAAGTGAGAGAATTCCTTAGTAAATGGCACGCATCTGATTCGAAACTGTTCAGCGGATCCTACCGAAAAGACTCGAACAACTTAACATTTCCTATCCAAAATCTAGCTTCGATTTGTGCCCTTCTAGTCTGGCAACCGGCGAATCCCGAAGACACGATAACGAGAATCCTCTTTCCTGGCAGTACACCGCAGCACAAAATCTTTGAAGGTATCGAACGCCTTAAACATCTCGAGTTCCTAAAACATCCTGTTTGCACGGCCAAGAGTATTTCCCCATCAACTTCTCTCTTGACGCTCAAGGATAAACCAACGACGAAACAAAAATTAGGTCTCATTGAAGAGTCCAAAAAGGCGTCTGATGCGAAAAAAGAAAAGAGAGATTTAGTCGATTCAAAACTGTCGAAAGCCAGTGAAGATGTCGTTAGCAAACCAACACCTCACGGGACTCCTATTAATCAGGCACCAAAGGTTCAGCCACCAAAAATTGATGTTAAGACGAAGAAGGTTATAGAGAATAAAAAAATTGAAACTGAGAGCAAAAAGATTGAGAAGGACTTGAAGGAACACAAAAAAGAACCTATTCGAAAGGACATTTCAAAAATAGAAAAAGATTCGGAGGTTAAAAAAGTGGAAGGGTATAAAATAAAGATGGATAACGAAAAGGCGACTCTCACAAAAGAGCCGAAAGCTAAGCTCGAGCCAAAAAAGAAAGAAACGAAGGAAACGAGACCAATCAAGATTGGCAAGACCGAGCCTGTGTCCAAATCGGCGGTGAGAATTGGAGATAAAAAACCGAAACCGTCGGTTGATAAAAAAGATGTAATGAAAGCTTCGCCGACGACCCCCAAGAAAAGCATGAACGGTGCGGCAACGAAGGTCGAACTTTCGAGAACGACACCACGGCCTATAACAAAACCATCTTCGAAAACACTTTCGTCAACGATGCCAGCTAAAAGTGCTAAAGATGCGAACAATAGAAAAGTGGTGGAACAGAAAAATATAGAAATCGCATCCGCTGAAAGTACCGCTGCACCGGCGAGCGCCAAAGCCCCACCAAAGCAAAAAGCCGCTGAGCGGAAGCCAATTGGCCGTCGTCCCAAACCAATTAGTCCTATTAAAGCACGTTTACCGATTAGTCCGACGAAGTCCACGCGAAGTACACCGACTACTTCAGTGAAATCGGATAAAGACGGTATCATCAGGAAAATCAAAAGTGATCGTGGAACAGCAGACTCTTCGACGGTGTCGACGCCTTCTGGAATAGAAATTGATTCGATGACCAAGCTGGCTGACAAGTGTCTGACCGAAAAGTCGGAAGATATGTCTCTCGATTCTATAGAAAGCAAAGTACTTGCTGATCTCAAAGAAGAACGTGAAGTCGTTGAAGAGATCGAAGCGGTGCTGCAAAAAGCGGAAAGAATCGAAGGTGCAAGAAGAGATGATCATCTGGAAGGAGATGATGACATAACCGCAGAAGCAACTGATAAGAAAGAAGATGATATGACCGAAGATGACGTTACTGCTGATATTGAAGAAATTCCAAAGAAAGAAAGCTCGCGAAAGACGAGCCACGAGTTGACAGAAGAAGATGAGTATTTAATAATTGAGAAAGAAGAAATCTTTATCGAGGATTCGGTGCAGAGTGTCGAAGCGGAAGATAAGCCTGTCACTAGTGTGGTAGATGCCCAAGTAGCAAAACCACAAACAGATGCGGTTTCAACCAAAGAAGAAGAGGAGCAAGAGGAAGAACAGGAAGAGGCTGAAGTTTCAGAAGAAAAAGAAAAAGCTGATATTCCAGAAAAGCAATTAGGTTTGGTGGAAGGAAAACTCAAGGAAACAGAAGAACAGGAGAAATTAGCCAGTTCCGAGGAAGTATTGGAGGAACAAATGAAAAACATAATCGCTTCCACGGCTGAAATGGTTCAAAAGACTGAAGATAAAGACGATTCCGGCAAAAAAGATAGCGAAGACATCACAAAAGAACCGTCGAGTTTGAGTCCTGATAAATTCGATTCGTCGGAAAAGAAAACTACCGATACTGACGTTAAACCAGAAATCGAACAAAAAGATCGTCAGGTACCTGAAAAATTAGAAGAATCGCATGAGAGGATGTCAACTTTAGAATCTGGTGCTACAACCACAGCGCCAACACTACCCGAAGATGAACGGATTCCTCTCGATGAGATAAAGGAAGTCATCGATGAAAAATGTCTAGTCGATCAAGAAACAAAACTAGACAGTGGAATAAAAGTTCCAGAACCGCTTGCAGCACAGGTCCCACCTGAGACGAAACCTGACGTAAAAGCTTTTGAAGTTCACCCTCCGCTTCACGGCATACAGCGAGAAATCGTGAAAACTCCGGACGAGGTTGCTGATCTCCCAGTTCACGAAGAAGTCGATCCGACTCTTTATCGCATGGAACATTTTGAAAAAGGCAAAGAGGAAAAACCGACGCAAGCGGCGCCGCCACAGAGAGAAGTCAAAGAACCTGAAGTTCCATTGGTTAAAGAACAAAAAGGCGTGTTCAGTTTCTTTGGCAAGGTTGCTGATAAGTTTGAAAAAGGTATCGACAAATTGACCGGGAAATCACGCCGAGATTCAGAAAAAGATATCGATGAGAAGTCATCTTCCAAATCAGGCTCTCCTAAAGAAGTCAAGGCTCAAAGTATTGTTTTCCCTAGTGAGGTTACGGCTGAAGACATCAGCACAGGCCTTACGAAGGTTGCGGAAGCATCCGAGCTGCCGGAAGATTTCGAAAAAGCCACTCCTGAAATCGCTCAAGTCAAAGTAGCAGCTATAAAAGATACTGCTACTTTCCTCGCTGATGAAATTGCGGATTTGAAGAAATCTAGCGAGCTCCATAAAGAACCTAGTGACATGAAAGACGAAAAGTCAATGACAAAATTAGATTCTGAACCTCAACAACCGTTAGAACCTGTATTTGAAACGTGTGTTCCGACCCACATGAGAGATAAAGTGGACACGATTGCGTCTGAACTGGAAGGTGAAGAAGATGTTGAAGAAGTCGAAGCTCTGCTGGCAGAAGCCTCTAAAAAGTTCAAAGATGTAAAGGACAGTCTTCATGATTCGCTTGAATCGTTGGAAGAAAAAATGGCCGAACAAGAAATGGCTCGCGCTGAAATGCAGGCTGCTTCCCAAGATACCGTGAAAGATACGCTATCCGGAGTTGCTGAAAAATTGGAAGATATTAAGCCCAAAGATCTGGACGAGTTGACTGAAAGGAAAGGGCTTGAAGAAGCAGAACACGAAGTTCCAGGAGATCAAGATTTGGATGATGAAAAAGTCGAAGCCACAGTTACCAAAGATTTGAAAGGAGCTGTACGTAATGTGGGTGAAGTTCTCGCTGGTTCCGCCGGAATATTGATCGAAGACAAACCGAAAGACGTTATTGAAATTGTGAAAAAGGTTGCTGAGGTATTGAAGAAGGACGATTTTCTTTCGCACGATGTGCTTTTCGACGCAAATGCAACCGAAGAGAAAAAAGAGATAGGCGAAGATGAAAAAGTAACTGAACAACTGAGCACGGAGGCTGCGATAATCCCTCAAAAAGTTGGGGTAACAGAAGAATCGCCATCTCAAGAAGAAATTGAAGAATTGCGAGAAAGCCGACGCGATTCAACTATTTCATTAACAGCACAGAAACCCGTTACTGCTGGTGAACTTCATGAAGACATTGATACAAAAGCGTCGAAAATTGAAACTCCTCCATCGTCTCCCACGAAGGATACAGATAAAGATAAAATGGAGGCGATGAAGATTTGCGCCGAATTACTGGATGATGAGCCTACTTTATCGAGGCAGAAAAGAAGCATCGTTGAGGATTCAACAAAGAAAGATGTTGTAGAATCTGGCATGGAAGCAATTTGTGTTAAACAAAAAGTAGAAAAACCGATGAGTATCGACGCAGACTCGGATCATGATTCAAAAGAGCAGAACATTAGTTTTGACCGAAAAGTATCGCCAGTAACAGCTGAAGTTGTAATTGTCACGCCTGATTTATCGCCAACATCACCAATGCTTCCATCAGATAAAATTCACACGGAAGATGCTGAGGCGAAACCGGAAGTGAGCGACGTATCCCAACTGCTTCCTTCTGATATATTGGATGCTTTACAAAATGAAGGATCACTTGAAAAAGTTATCGAAGAACTGGTATATACGAAAAAAATTAAAATAACTCGAGAAATCGTACAATATATAATTATAATTCGAAAGATCTCCCGATACGAAGTTATTCGCATTATTGAAGAACTCATTATTAAGAAAGGCAGTCCGCCCGAAAGTGTCATTACAGATATCAACATATTAACGGAAGACATAATTTCGACCGACAAACGAGAAGACATTGAAAACTACATCAATAAGGAATACGCCATGAACAATAAAAAACTTACAATGAAGATTATCGAAGATATTTCCAATCAAAAAGGTGTTACCAAACGAATCCTCATCACAATCATTATAGAAATCATCATCAAAAAGAAAATACCACGTGAAGCGTTACTTGACCTTTCCGAAAAAGAATTTTCACAATTTGATTTTGATGAATCTGCCACAGAAGAGCAGGATAAAGTTTCGCAAGCAAGCGAAATCAGTGGCATCGAAGAAGACGAAAGTAAGGAAATCACATCACCAACAGCAGAAAAATATTCCGAAGTAAGGAATTTCATCGAAAATGAATTAGTTGCAAAAGGACAAAAAGTTACCCCTCAACTTATCGATGACGTTTGCGTCGCAAAACTTGTTCCCAGACGAGTGTTTATTGACATCATAGAAAAAATCATTATTGAACATAAAATTCCACGATCATCAATGTTTGACATATCCGAAAAAGAAATGTCAGAACTGCTTGCGTCAGAGAAAGAGCATGAGGTAATATCTAGACCAGAAGAAGAAGAAGATGATGATGCTGATCAAAGTGGGTTATCAACTCCAGATAGAGGACAAGAGATCGCTTCGTACATTTCCGATGAGTTTATTGCAAAAAAGAAAAAAATAACACTACAGTCTTTCAAAGATATTTGTGCGCGAAATGATGTTTCCGTGCAAATGCTTTGGAATCTAATTGATAACGTAATTGAGAAACAAAAACTTCTCAGGACAGTAGTAATAGATATATCCGAGAACGAATTGGCGGAACTATTGGCTGTGGAGGAGGAAGCAATTGTAAAAGAAGATGCAGGTGATATGGAAACGTTACCAGCAGACAGCACTGAAATCAGTTCACTTGCACCAATCAGATCCGAAATCGAAAATAGCATCATTGAAGAATTCGTATCGAAGAAGCGAAGAATCACACCGTATATATTCGAAGATATTTGCTTACGATACAAAGTTCCAAGGCGAATAATAATAGAAATCATTGAAATAATAATCGTCAAAAAGAATCTTCAAAGAAATTCTATCCTTGATATTACGGAAACTGAACTGTCGGAATTGCTTGCTGTCGTAGAGGCACAAGATGAAGAAGAAAGTGAGGGCCTTTTAAAATCACCTGTAAAGGAACAAGTACGACAAGATGATACTGATGAAGATAAATTGGTCGATGGTTTTGTCAGCATACCTTCGAAAGAGGATATGAAAGCCGAAGATGTTATGAGAAAGAAATCAGTGGAGCCCGTTGGGAAAGAATCCGAAAAAGACGTTGATGATTTCGAAGCCGTAGAGCAGGAATACAAAATCTACGGTATGTCGCTTACGCCAGACAAAGAAATACCACTGACCGGTCAACATATCTCCGATGAGAAAATTGTAGACGAAGTGGAGGATATTGTCCATGATCACACTAGTGACGTTGTTGAAGCTAAGGAAAAAATTGTAGGAAGCGGACCGTCGGTTGTCCCTACCACAAAAGACGAAGAAAAATCACGGGACATATCCGAGGTTTCCGAAAACATTGATACTACCGAGAAGTATTTGATAGAAGCGAAAGAAAAAATTGAATCAGCGGTATCTAAACCAGAATCTATTTCACCCACTGTTGGCGATATAAAATTATCTGAATTACCAATTGGCAAAGATGCCCATGATATCTCCGGGGGAATTTCCGTGCAAGAATCCGGCGTCATAAGTGCTGCACATGAAGGCCTAGAGGGTGAAACAAAACCTGTACAAAGTGATACCACTCTATCGAAACTGGTAGATGTTACGGCGTCGCCAGAAGTTCCAGATAATGACGCAAAGATGAGCACTACTGGAAGAAAGCCTAGCACAACTGGGCACCCAGAAGAACAAGAAGAATTTGAGAAAATCAGATTGAAGGAAGAAAGTAAAAAAATTGAAGATGTAATAAATATTTCTGTGACAAGGCGTGATAGCTATAAATCCATTGATCAAGTAAAGGATGCATCTATAGTCATGGATACTGAGGACGTTGCATCACAACCTGGATCCGTATCACCCAAGGATGACAAGTCCTCGAAAGAAATTAGTATTACCGAAGAAACACCACTTTCAGGTAGTACGGTCCATCGGATGGTGGTTACAGCAAGTAGTGAGGATGGTGGACATGAAATGGAGGTCTGCCCAACCGGAAGCATTGTCTTTACTCCTGATGATTCACTCAAGAGTTCGCCTATAAAAACTACCCCCGATCAAGATTCTTTGCGATTGGACAAAGAGTCAGTACATTCAGGGACTAGTACGCCTGAAAGAGATAGTATCTCCGACAAATCTGTAACTGGCACAAAAGATGGTGATAAAATAACGCCCGAAGATAGTCTTGACAAATCACCTTCCGGGACACGAGATTCTCAGGATCTCGAAGATAGTTTGGATAAGTCGGATTTGATCAAACTGAAAGAAACGAAAGCATCAGAGCGTCTAACCGAAGAGCGGGAGGACAGAGCGGTTGACCAGATTTCTGAAACGTTGGAGGCAACCGACGAAAAATCACAGGTCTTGGATGATGCCGCCGACGTAAAAGTTTCAACTTCGGTTGAATCAATGGATGTTTCTACACCTGAGAGTGGAGTGAAGAAATCAATTTTGGAAAAAGACGACATGATCGCATCAGTAATCGATCTGCACCCGAAAGTATCCTCTGCTGAACTATCCAAAGACGTTACAAAGGATTCAGCAAGCCCCGTAAGTGAAAAATCGATAACCAGTCATGCCGGATCCCCCACGATTGATACAGTCAGTGCAACAGAACCCGGCACCGATCAGTTTGAATCATCTAGAGCTTCTGACCAGAAACCTCTTGAAAAGGCTGATATTTCCGAAAAGTCGTTGAGTTTAGCCAGCGAAATCCAAAGTGCCATCGAACAAAAAATCGCAACTGATTTAGCAGATCATTCTGGTATCGTTGCTACAAAAGCTACGGGTGAACCAATTGTTGAAACAAAATCGCCAAGTCCAAGCAAGGATTATGGTTCGGAAGACATAAAACGTGAGGATAAGAGTGAATTAAAATCACCTACAAAAGGATTGGTTACTGTTGCCGGTCAGGAACACAAAGACGAAGGAGTTAAAAGCGAGTTACCTTCTCATGAAGTTTCGCCATCGGATGTTGATAGATCGCGGTCAACTAGTGTTTCGGGTGATATTAAACAAATAGTTGATGATCAGGTACGAAAAACGATTCCCGAGTTGACTGATACGTCGAAATCTCTTGAGATGGGTAAACCCAAAGATAAGACAACTACACTCGATGGCAAATACGATGCGGATAAAGATTCACCTGAACACGCGATATCTCCGAGTGTTGATAGTCAAAAACGCGCCCTGACGGACATAAAACAATCTGTTGATACGGCTCCGTCACCCAGTGTTATTAGCGATGAAGGCGAATCTGACAAGGGACTCACTGACAAACGCGAAGAAATAGTTTCCACAGAATCGGTTGATGAAAGTGAAACAGTGACAAGTAAAAAGAGCCCGACCGATGACTCTATTTCACTGGGTATGATTTCCGAGAAGCAGAAAGATAGGGAGTCAATTGAACGTTCTAGGTCACCCAGTATTTCTGCTGAAACGCATGACGACAAAGATTCGATGGATCGTTCCAGGTCTACCAGTATTGCTGCCGAAACAACCGACGAAAAGGAAAAGATTTCGCATTCCAAGTTGACTACCGTTGAAGGTGGTGATCACGATCAATTGGAAGTGATTGATTATTCTAAATCACCAAGCGTATCTGCGGGGAGGCAGGATGAAATAGAAGTTGTCGAAGATTCTAAGCCATCGACCATCACTGAAAAACAAGACGAAAAGGAAACTGTTCGTCCTAAATCACCTACAATGGCTCTTGAAAAGCAAGACGAAAAAGAATCATTAGATTGCTCTAAGTCACCGAGTATAGCTGGTGATAAAGAGTCCATGGAACGTTCTAGATCGGCTAGTATAACTTTCGAAAAACAAGATGGAAAAGTATCGATCGACCACTCTAGATCACCCAGTGTAGCTGCTGAGAAGCAAGACGACAAGGTATCAGTTACGATTGAAAAACAAGATGACAAAGAATCAATTGACCGTTCTAAGTCACCCAGCGTAGCCAGTGAGAAACAAGATGGGAAGGAATCAGCCGACCGCTCTAGATCGTCCAGTGTTGTTGCTGAGAAGCAAGATGAAAAAGAAACAACAGATCACTCCAAATCACCCAGTATAGTCAGTGAAAAAGATGATGAAAAAGAATCAATCGACCGCTCTAGGTCAGCCAGCTTAGCTCCCGAAAAACAAGATGAAAAGAAATGGATCGACCGCTCCAGATCACCCAGTATAGCGACGGAAAAGCAAGATGAAAAAGAAACAATCGATCGTTCTAAGTCACCCAGTATAGCCAGTGAAACACAAGATGCGAAGGAATCGGTCGACCGCT
>JABSMR010014340.1:0-10745 GCA_018902295.1 Dusona sp. PSUC_FEM 10030013 | reverse complement strand
GGTGAGGAAAGATATCACTTTTGAAATTTGCAGCTATCTCTCTCGCACTCACGGTGGCGAGATACCGACTGATCCATGCCCTTGATATTCGAATTCAGATCTTTTTTGGATAAAATTGACTATTTAATTTTTTGAACTGATTTTTTGATATTTTCTGGTCTGATTGAAAGACCTCTGAATTTGATTTTTAACAAACTAATAATTTTCTATTTTACTCGAGTGTCGTTAGGAAGTGAAGAATTTTTTGAGTCAATTAAAATCGAAATGTTCGTAAACTTTCGAACGGTAGATGTGTATGGTAGAACTATTTTTTTTAAACTGCAGTGTTTGTATTGCCATATGATGAAACGAGTGTTGTCAATTTTTGTAGATTATGGCAGGAAGATGTTAAAATTAGACCGATTAATGAATATGCACTCAATCGTTAACGTATGCGAAAAAATATCAGTGGCAATCACTAGTTGTAATTGGTGACCCGCGAGTTCAGAATCAAAATCTTACTTTTTGATCCTTTTACTCAAATAGCTGATGCAGCAAAAGAAAAGCCGATTTTTAATTTCGCACGAAAAGCGATGTTTCGAAGTAAAGAAAAAAAATGTATCACAATCATCATTGTACTGATTTTTTAGATATTAAGAAAAGAAATAAGAAATTTTATAGCTTGGGAAAAACTCATGTCTCGTATCGGTCTCCCAGACCCAGTGTGTTATTTAGGGATTAAAACGCGAGTATTTACTCGGTGCTCAAGGATCGAAGACATTCTGTTTTCGTGAATCACATACATCCGCAAATGTACATGTTTATTTTGATAAGATAATGCAAAGGCATTTAGAATTGTAAGCTTCTAAACGATTACTTTTTTAGCCTCCTGGTGATAAATCTTTACGAGTGACGATTGTAATCTACAATTAAGTTGCTATTTTTTTTAAATCTGAGACGAGATATAAAAAAGGTTTACCAGTAAATGATTAACTTTACTTTATTCCTATTGCATGAAATATTTTTAGGAATTTAATTTTCAAATTGTTGACAAAATAATATTGATATTTTTACTACAATCGGTCGTTTACTGGTTCACGCGGCCTAAAAAAATTGATAGACAATTTACATAGGAAAGTATTCAATGAATGTTACTCAATTCGATGAAAAATTAAATTTTTTATTCGTTTCGTTAATGTAACTAATTAATCGTATCATTTATTTCGATAATTTTAAACCTTCGTAGACTTTGTTGCATCTGAGCTGAGAGCACAATTCCGTCATAAAATTAGCGACAGGAGTTTCTTTGTCTCGCTGTTTAGCACTCTCAAACGCAGTAACTAGAGTCATCCTTGGATCAATGTTGTACATTGCATAAATCGTCGAATCTTTGATGCTCTTTGTCTGTACTAATCTGTCCATGTTTTGAAGCTCGGTGTGTCGTTCCTTGATATAATTTTGTATATTGTCCCAATGTATTGTTGGCTTTTGCAAAAACACCTGTAAATCATTGTTAGTCAAATATCCTTTATTAAATGATACTTGTTTTTTTCTTGTATAATAAAATCGTCGATTATTTTTTCACTGTAAAAGTGAAATACTCTGCTTATTTTCATGCATTGATTAAATACGAATGAATACTTCGTTTGTGATTGACTTGCACATTAAATCAACCAATAAATAGAAAAAAAAGTGTATCAAATTTTTTCGGAATGTTGCAATGGACATTGCCATAAACGATCGAATTTGAAAAAGAAAAAATTACTTACACTAGGACAACCAACGACTATTACGAAATTTTCGGACACGTGAGCTTCTCTCCCCGGATGTTTGTAGCCTGGACCGAATTTCTCCGCACCTTTGGTATCGAAAACGATCAGAATGGCCAAAAGATCCCATTTTCTTTGGAAACTTTGAATCCTTAATTTAAAAAAAACAAGGAAATCATTCGGTGATCATTTTAACATTGAAATTATCGTGCAATTCGATTGCAGTTGGTTTTTTTTATTTGTATACTAAATTATTAATTGTATCGTTTCTTTGTTCAGTTATCTTATTGATTGTTTAATTAATTGCAATTAATCGAGTCGTACAAAAAACCTACTTGTGGTAAAAATCGACGTTCTGTTTGCTCATAACGTTTCTCATCTCCCCAGGACTGGCCTGTTGACTCAGAGTTGTGTGAAAGTATAGAGAGCATTTGTCCAGTATTGAACTGCGCAATTTAACGAGCCACTGATACAAAGCTGGCTGTTGGTTGGTTTTGAGAAATGTCGCACCGAAGCCTCGTTTCCAGGACTGAAAAAAATTTCATATCTTAACGGTCCATCAGAATTCGTTAAAAAAAAAACATGATTATTCAAATGTTTTTACTGACTTCTTTGCTCTGCAGAGTTCTTTCCCACGCGGACATTCGCGCTTGAGCTCCATACAGTGCCATTAATGTTGGAAGAAATCTCCAATTTTGTACTTCAACCTGAGCTTTTATCAGTTGCACCAATATCTCGCACTCTAATCTGCCGAATATATAGATTTTTTTTCTTCGACTTTCATATAAATCAAGACGATGAAATAATAATTAGGAAAAAAAGAAAACGTGATACTACAAAGTGTCTGACAAAAATGATTATCTAAAAATTCTCTGTTTATTTTTTACCCAGCGAAATCGTCGCATCTCTTTGATTTAAAAAAACAAAAGTATTTGTCAAAATTGATGGAACGCGTACTCGAATCAACGTCAAAGCAACGTTTGAAATCAACGCTTCAAATGAACGACTTTTCCCATAAATATTGTATGCTCGCTGACATAATTACATCGGGTAAATAAATTAGAAAAAAAGTACTAACGTCAAGGCAGCTTTTATGGCAATAAGAGCCAGATGAGGAAACGACAAAGAATGATTCTCCACTATATTCTCAATAGTTTGCAACAATTCCTGATGACGGATAACTTTGCTGCTGATACTCATGTTGTACATTTTTTCGTAACTGCAATAAATAAACAAAGAAAATATTAGTATATAAATTTCACGAGTTGTTGAAACGCTTGAGGAGAATCTAGCAAATTACTGACAAGTCGATTAGTTGGATTCTCGCGGTGATAAACTGACAAAGCTGATTTGAAACTTCAGCTACCGTCGCACCAATTGTGTCCGTGCCTCGAGTCATTTCCTCCACTCTTCTCAAATCGGCTTTCAAGGATTCGTACATTGTTTTCAGCGAATTCTATAATAATTTGTCGTTAGATACTCGTTAACGTAAACAGTAATAGGAACTTTCAAACTTTTCCAAACCAGGCAAAAATACAATTAAAATTACATCTGTTATGGAAATTTAGGTTTTTTTTTATTAAAGTTGCTCATTACGGTGCGTCGCTACGTTGAATTTTTATTTTTCTTCAATTTTTGATAAGTGGATTTATGAAAAAATAATAGAAAAATTGTAATATTTTGGTTTTTTTAAATAATGCCTGAAATTTCATGTTAATAAAATTAGCCCACAGCGGTCATCCGTTTATTTACATTTATTTGTAGTTTCGACAGATAAAATAAGCAAAAAGAATTAGCGTAAATTAAAAAAATTTACAAGTAAAAAAATAATGTGAAGTTTTGTCGCTTTTGAAAAATTCAAACTTTCATACCATTGAAAATTGAAATTTGCCACATTTTTAATTCGCATTCACTTTGATATTTGTTTGTGCAAAGCCTCACATCTTTTCTGAGGAAACCCTTGTTTTTTGTGTGAAGGAAACCCAAATCGGTGTAAGAACGTTCAGCTACGGCAAATTGAGGTAAATGCATTAGTAGCATTCCCCATGGCCCCATTTGTGTCACCTTTTTTTCACCATGGTCAGTTTTTTGTTCGCGTTCTTTTTCCTAAAAAAAAACATGTAATCAAAAACAAACTTTGACTTCGGTGCAAAGTGTTTCGAATCGATTCCATCCTAGGGGTGTTTAACCTTGAAATATTTCGAAACGGAATTTGAACTTTCGAAAAAAAATTTTAAAGTGCCGGAAAACGTATTCGATTTGAAAAATGTATCGCATGATCAATTTTTTAAAGGCACTGATTAGGAAATACTTCGAAACGAAAATCTTTCTTTTTTTTTCTTCTAAAACTTACCAACAGCTCTTTGGCCTTTTCGAAGCATAATTGCGATATGAGAGTAAAAAACGTGTTTAAAAATTCGTCCTCGTGATCCATTTTCCAAATTCACTTTTTTTCAATCACTCATAGTTGATTAATAAATTCCGATTGTTGAAGATAAAAATGTTAGGTTTTAAACATACTACGCGACCTGTCAAAGTAATCGTTCGATTGTAAATAGTGCCATAATTTGCAATCTAATTCGTCGATATCACTGCGGATATTATCACCACGAATTCACGATGCCAGAACATTTATATCTGTTACTATATTTGAAGAGGTTACTGTTTATAAATCGTTTTAATTGGATTGGGCTACGAAAAGATTTATAAAAATCATTTTGAGGTTAAACCTATTGTTTTGTCAGAGAGCACAAAATCTGAAGACAGCTTGCTTCATCTTATATATCTGTATTCATATATTTGTGTAAATCCTAAACAGATGAAAATCATCTTAACTGAGATGGATTCTCAGTTGGTAAAAACATAAGAAGATAATGAAAATGTTAAATATCTCTATATTTACGTATACAATTAAATTGAATATATAAATGTAAATATACGATAACTTATTGTTGTTTATTTTCGATTTTTTTGTTGCTTTGTTCTTGGAACTACAATTGACTCCTTTAAACGCTTTTTCCCCGGTGAACCTGTTCCCTAAAAAATTTATAAAGCTTTTAACCTTTCTTCGCTTGATAATTTACGGCGAAGCAAAGGGTCGACATACGTAATTCATAACGGTCAAACGTTTTAGCATCTCCTGCAACCTCTCAAACGTTTTTTGCACATTCCTTTCGGAGCTCTTATTCTCAAAGTTCCCATTCATTGAGATTTCTTCGTTTTCTTTTTCGGATTTTTTCCCCATAGGAAGATATTCCATTGGTTTATGTTTTATAACTAAATTTGAAAACGTCATCTTCGGCGTAGCTGGAATTTCTGAAATTCCTGGTCCTAGAGTAATTCCTTTCGGTGATTTTGGAAAATAAGCAATATTTTCAAATTCTTTTTATACGACAGTTTTTATTTTTACTACTCATTTCAATTCTTTTGTGTTTTTAATCAAATCAATTTATTGGATTTATGTGTTCTCCATGTTTATGAAATATGTTTTTTTTTCTGCCACAGTAAAGTTATGTTTTCGGATTTTCCATTTTTACAACTTCAAATGTATTTTTTTTTCCATTGGCATAAAATCGAGTCATCGTTACTTTTATCTGGCACTGTAAATAGGTGACAGATTCTCTAATTGCGAAAAATATTACAAACCTTTTTCTTCTAAATCACCCACTTTGGAATTTCTCACGTCTTCGTTGCCATTCACCACGTAACGAAGATCTTTTGAATTGGAATTTTGGCGGCTCGTGCCCTTTCGAACATAATATTGAAGTGATAATTTTAAGGGCACAGAAATGTTGAAAAATCACATATGGGGCATTTCATGCCAAACCGTCCATTCCCTGATCCTGACCATTTTTTATTTTGTCAAAAATTCCATCCTTCAGGGAATTATGAGTGAAAGAAAAATAATCATTAAAAAATTATCATTCAGGATTGATAATTAATAATTATTGTTTTAATCGTCGTAAAAAATATAAAAAAATACAAGGTATGGATATCATAAGCTGTGGATTTTTGGAGTCATATAAAAATGTCTTGAAAAGTCGTAAATTAAAAAAGAAAAAGATCAAAATGGTCCGAGTTTGGAAAAAAAAAATATTTTTCGTTTGAAACTGAAAATAACATATCAAAATGAATTTCGATATTTTATTTTATGAAACTACAATTCAACTATTCTGTTTTTGAAAAAGCTAGGAACATTTAAATTTTTTTTTGAAAAATTCACTTTCTTCGGACAAGTTGAGATAAAAATTTGAAAAAAATTCGTAACAACCCCTTTCAAGAGCGATTTCTGAATAAAAAATCGACAAAATAAAAAATGGTCGGAGACACGGACTGCTAGTTCCGGAATTGAATGCTTCGTAGAAAATGATTGACTGACTTTTGCTGAATCGTGACCACTCGTTTTGGAACTAATTCGAGTAGAATTTTTCAACGCGTTTTCACATTTCTCTAAATTCTTTCGAGCATCTTCTTTCTCAGCTGTGATTCTGTGGAAACGAGTGGACAATCGAAGAAATTGATAAAGAAAACTTGACAAACAAAATAATCAATTAAACATTTGTGACTCACTTGGTATAGAAATCTTTGATAATTGACGTGAGAACTTGAGTTTGTGATAGACTGATGAGTTCAATGTCGGAAATCGAACCGTTTAAAAAATCGAGAAAATCATTTTGAATCTGTTGGGCTCTTTGGGCCGAAACGTTCATCGAAGCTTCTTGATGAAAGAACATCTCATTCATATACAATTCTCGCTTCAATCGTTTGATCTCATCTTGCAATTGTTCTACAAATATTGTGTTCTGAGGTCTCTCATCGAATGTTACTTTTGAGAGTGATATTTTAGCTACTTCTCCCACAAAACGAAGAGTCGATAATGAGACGTCGAGATCATCGATTGTGACTTTTATGTGGGCTATGAATCTGAAAATTATTTATATTTTTCACCAATAAAATAATTTTCGACAAGTCAATATTTTCAATGAAATACAATTTTATAAAGTGATTAATTAACAAGTCAATGATGAGAAGAAAATACAAAAAGAGTAATCAAGTAATTTTTTTTCATTCCAATAAACAAAAAAAAATATGTAAATTATAATATCTCGTGACAATTATTAAAAATTGTTTTTCCAAATTGAATTTAATTCAACATATTGACGTCGAAACATTTCCTGTTTATATTGTTTTCCATTTTTATAATATGAAGAAATAATGAGTTGCTTGGCTACGTATCATTCGCAAATTTAACATTTTTGTCTTTTAATAATTGCAGTCAATAATTGAGACGAATAAATGATTAAAAATTCTACAATATCATAACAAAGTTACCGAATTATTGATTTGAATTTGAATGCATCCTCCAAGTATTTTAACAAATAACTAGAACGTGCATTTGAGCTGGACGTTGTTTCGACCCTTCCGAAATTAGAAAAGAACTGTTCCAGTTCCAATTTCATCGAATTGGCTGAAATCACATCACGCGCTGATTTCGAACAACTGGAATTTCTCGTGTTATCAATACCGGCCATTTCCACGATGTGAATCTGCACGACAATGTCCGTTGGTAAATTTTATATTATTCATTGTGCATATCGCGCGAAAAGGAATTCAATGGAGTTTAATATTTATCGGTTAAACATTGAGAAACAATCGATTTTAACCATTTATCATTTTTTCATCGGATCAGCAAAGTAAAAAAAAAAACGCTGCCCAAAAATGACGCATTACTATGAAAAATTGAGTCAACTCGTCCAGAAAACTGAATTGAACTAATTCTCCATGCAAATATTTTTCTTTACCTACGAGTCTGAGAGAAAACTTCGAAAATTCAAAAAAACAATCATTTATTTGGATTTAATACAGAAATGATTGTATTTTTGTTTATTTCAAAGAAAAACAACGAGACATAAAATTTTGAAAAAAATTTTGTAAAATACGTTGTAGTGTCGTAGGTTTGTACAAAAATTGCCATTTCGATTTTCCTAATAGATTATTAGAAAATGGATTTTATACCGAAAAAATACAAAATTCGACCGATTGTTTATACATAATATTTTTGCCATCAACGAATAATGAAATCTTATTTTTTTTGACTTTATGAATGTTCTGGAGACCATTTACAAACAAAAATCCGATATGTGTTGTTAAAAAGTATTTTAATGGATAAAAAAAACTTAAAAAACGGTGGGACGCTGGGCGTCCTAAAAATAAAACGTTTGGCCGTGAATCTGTGTACAAAAAACCTCCTTAATTAATTAATTAATTAGTTGAACGAGTTCTACGGCTATTTAATATTAACGCTAAAAGGGAGAACAAAGCTGTCATGATTCTTCAATAAATAATAGCAATACAATTGCATAGACATTTGTTGCTTCTTTTTTTGTCAGAACAAAATCTTATTTTTGTTCTCAACTCTCTTATTCTCTCATATATTACTCTTGTATAGCTTCTCACAATATATTAATATCAAATATATTAATGTTCTTAAATTTTTAATAATCTCGTAACGAGAACAACGGATTAGTCAAATAAACAAAAAAAAATGTCCTCGAAATATAAGTTCAAAGAAACGAGATTTCAAAAAAGTAGTTCGAATTAACGAATCTTTGGGTTTCGACCAATTTTGAAACATTCTAAATCACTCGTTTGCCGATTTGACTACACCGCGTTTCTCCAATTATTAGAATCTTTCAAGGGTAAGATTTACGCTTTCTTTTTATTTTATTTTTTTTCGAGGAATGAAAAATTTCTGAATTCGGTGCAGCTGGTCAAAAAAATGAGTGACCAATCGTTAAAAAAATTCACAAACACCTGTAACGATTCTGAACTTTATACTCCGCTTTTCACAGAGTTTTTATTTTTGCGCTTTTTCCATTGTCGCGTTTTGTTTTACTTAAATACTTCTAATGTGCTTCGGTCTCCGTACCAACAAACAGCACGACGACAGACCCAAGCTAACTCTTGCCAGTTGCGTAAATTGTACCGATCTCGTAGGAAATTCAACTTTTTCCGCGAAAACTTTGCTCGAATTTGGTATTTCCTCCTCCGAACGGTGAATCAATGTTCCGTTAACGTAAACCACGTTCGCAGCTTCATCGTCCGGTACTGTCAGCGTTTGGTAACTGTACGTTGCCTCTCGTTCGATGCGCTGAATTCAAAAGAAAAATTATCCATCATTTATTCGTTTTTTATTTCATCCTTTCTCATAAGCTCCTACACTTACACTCATCTTTCTTCATCTTTCTCAGCTTTCTTGTTACACTCATTCATTATTTTCTCAATTCATTTCGAATTTTTCTTTTATTTTACACTCTTATAATTAATTTAATTATTATTCTGCTGCTTTATTACATTGATTTATTTTCAAGTCCATCAATTTCGATGCTTTAATTTTTTGAAGTAACATATGAGAAACGAATTGTGGCTTATAACGATTGGTAACGTGATTTGTTATGTTGAACTTTATTTTTTCCTATTTCTTTCTATCAACGAATTTCACCTCTCCTATTTTCTCCATTCCCTTCGTCATAAACCCTTTTTATCTACCTTTTCCATTCATTTTCATATTTTCTTCCCTGTCTAACCATTTTTATTTCTTTTCTTTTTCATACGTTTACGGTTTTCTTTTTTTCTTTTTTTTTTTATTTATATCTGGCATTACCGACATTTCTTCAAGTTCACTAAATAACCTCGCGGCCATTACCTTCAAAGCTTCCTGAGATTCTTTGCCTGCGCCAACGCACATAACATCCGGCCCAGCCATCGTGACCAAAGATTTCAAGCGTTTGGACTCGGCAACCTTATGGATAAAAGTAAAAATTAGTCAATAAATCGTGACGTCGATAATCGATTCCCCCATTCATTTGTAATCGATCTTTTCATAACAGTAAATCGCACAAACCGTAAATATCTTAATTTCAACATTTCTCATACTTCCTCAATTTTTTTTGCCTAAAATAAATGTTTTAAATCATTCTCGCAATGGCTAATTATTCGAGCGTGATTTGCGATTGTGAAACGGTGCAGTATTTATGAGAGAGTTCTAGAAATAATTAATATTTACCTGAATAAAACAAAGAACAATAAGTTAAATCAGTTAAAATTGACGAGTTTTAATCAATTATCAAAATTATTCTAAAAATGTTCGATTTTGGAATATGTGCTGCAATATTATTTCTACAACTCTGCCACTGTGAAAAAGTGTGGTTCATCATATATATTTTTATTGCTTTTGTGCCAAAGAGCCAATCTCTCGTGAGATCCAACCTTTAACGGAGATGTAGAAAGATTGAGAACAATCGCACCTTCGCCATAGTCCCCCACCTTAAAGCAAGGACATTCAAATTGCCCCAAATTGTAACCTTTGAATATTTAATCAACAAGAAACACAAATGTTCAAACAAATAATAAGGAACAACATTATTTAAATCACAAAAAAAAATTTTCGTCTGATGAGACGAAAAAAAAAAAACATTAAAAAATTTTTTTTAAATATTAAAAGCGTAAGAAAATTGAAAAATATTTTTTCAGTACATAAAGAAAATATTGATGCATTGAAAAAGAAAAAGAAAAAACAAAACCAAAATTACTAACAAATATTTTATTAGATCAACAAAAACATTTAATAATTCTTTTTTATCATAAGATGAATAATTTCAAAAATCATGTTTACCTTTATGGGAACACAGGGATATTCGGGAAACGCGGCGGCTACCGCTCGAGCTCCGGCTTCGTTAGTAAATTGGGACAGGCCGACGAAAAATTCTCTGCCTTAAAATTAAAAATACAAATATCGTTAACTTAACTTTTCATATTTTAAAAATATTGTTTTAATTCAATTTTCCAATTTTTAGGATTAATCAGCAATTTACCAGTAAACAAAACATCTCCTCCGTCCAGCCGTGCGTTCTTGTCGGCTATTTCAACCAGAGGTATGTCCAATTCTTTTTTCAGGACAGCTCGTATAGTTTCGATCTAAAGAAGTAATTAATTTAA